>LOJH01027075.1:0-18181 GCA_001685095.1 Ellobius talpinus
CATCACCCAGACAGAGAGGAAGCCAGACACAGAGCAAGCAAGATGTGACTACCTTGCCAAAAAAGATACCAAGCCACGTGGCTAACACAGACAAGAATTATGGGATAATATAAGTAATAAGAGTTAATAAGAAGCCTGAGATACTAGGCCAATCAGTTTATAATTAATGTAGACCTCTGTGTGATTTCTTTGGGACTTAACAACTATGGGAACCAGGCAGAACAGAAACCTCAGTATTGACCCTACCTCTGCTCTGACTGTAGTTTTCTGTTATTTTTTATTCAAGTATTGCCCATCTCCATATCTCGTAACATTCTGCGATACTTTGCCTTGACATTGCCCCATATCCTCTGGAGGAGGGACACTGACTCTGTGTGTGCTTGTCACCTTCTCCTGTCCTCCCAGAGAAGGGATTCTCTGCCCACAACAGAGAAATTCACTATCACAATGGTGAAGGATGGGCTTCTGGCTGGTCCCACCAGAAAGATACTGGTCCTCCTCCATGGAGACTCAAAATCTTTTTCTACAGTGTGCTTGGTTCTCATTTTTGTCTGCAGAGTTTCCTGGTCTTTTCCTGATTAAGATCTGTTGCAGGGCTGTAAGTGTAGAGCTAAGTCAGGCAGGAGAAAGCAGGTGTCTGCATGTTTTAAAATCTTTCATTCAAGAAGCTTTTTCTGGTTATACACATTTTCTTTTTTTTTTAAAAAAAAGGCCTATAAAAAGAAGGCCCCAAAGTATTGATTTCTAGCATCTTGAAACATAACCAGCTTTATTATTCATATCAGTGGAAGTTGATGAATATAGGAAACTCACCAGAAGTCTAATTTATAAACTTGGTTTATCTTTGAATGTTTTGATTTAGTGCTTTCCTTCATCCTGAAGAGTGAAAAATGAACAGGTTTTTGACTGCTGTCTTAACAATAGGCAGGCTCTCTGTAAGAAAGAGTAGAAACATCTACACTGAAGTTCATAAAAAATAGGTCATCTATGGGTGGAAAATGTAGCTCAGTGATCGGCACTTGCCTAGCCTCCATGACATCTTGGGTTCCCTTCCCAGCAAGGGTACAGGGAGGGGACAAATTCCCCTAAAAGCAGCACTCTGACAGTGTTAGGCTTGTCCATTTTTGGCCCATGAGATAGCTCAGTGGATAAAGGATAAAGGTTGCTACCAACCCTGAGGACCAGAGTTCGACCCCCAAGCCTCAGATAGTGAAAGAGGAGAACCAACTTCTGCAAGTTGTTCTTTGACTATCACGGACATGCTGTGGCCTGTGCACATACACACTTAGACAAACACTAAAAAATAAATGTAATGAAGATTTATAAGATTAATTTGTTGTTGGGACCGTTTGGAGTCCTGGCCTCCAGCTGCTCTCCACCGCTAGTGGCCTTTTCTTGGCCTTCTGATTTGAGCTTCTGAAAGCTGTGTCCAGCTCTGCTTCCTGAGCACGTGTGCCTTGGCCTTGTTTGAGGATCAGGTGATGAGGTTTTCACCTGTTGGCCCACCTGACTGTGTTAGGTATAAAAGCCTCCGTGGTGCTATTCAATAAAGGGCTTCTTTTACCAGCAACTAGAGAGGTGTATGCATGTTCAATCCTGACGTCCTTCACTGGGTTTCGGCTCCAGGCCGTGCAGGCATGGCAATTGGTCTTTTATCTAGATAATTAAATTTATTATTTTTATCTAAATAATTAAATTCATTATTAAAGTTTCTTCATCGTATTCCTTTATCAGTCTTTAAATGTCTATAGGTTTAGGGGATAAAGAGACAGTTAGTGGTTTAGAGCACACACTGCTCTGTTAAGGACCCTAATTCAATTACTAGTGTCCACGTGATGTGGCTCACAACCTCCAGCTCTAGGGGATTTGGTGCCTCTGGCCTCTGAAGGCACCAAAATGCACGCATGCGTGCTCGCGCACTCACACACATGCACACAGAAATAAAACTTTAAAAAAAATCTGTAGGTTCTGTACTTATGCTACTACATCTCTCATTCTTTTTAAGTAATATTTTTTGTTCCTTGAGAATTTCATAGATGTGTACAATCTGTTTCAGTCGTATCCTTCTTATCTACCTCCCTTTCCTCCTCTAACTCCTTTCACACCCATGCCCACCCCAGCTTTATGTACTCTTTTTTTTAATAAGTCACTAAATTCAGTTCGTGCTGCCCATTCGCTCATGGGTGTAGGATTACCCATGGGCACGTGGACAACTCACTAGCAGCCATACCTCCAAGGAAAAGTGGTTCTCTTTCTCTCAACAGCCGTCAACCGCCAACAGCTCCTCAGCTGTCAAGGCCTCCTGAGCTCCCCTCTCACCCGGGTTGTAATTCTGACTGCATTGATCTTACACAAGTCTTGTGCAAGGTAGGTACAGCTCTGTGGATTCATGAGGCCATAAGCCTGTGATGTCCTGAAGTCCTACCTTTCCAGGCTTTTTTTTTTTAGTCAATTGTTAAAAGAAATTCAAAAGATATTCTGGAATACTATCCGATCTCTCACTTTAGAAGTCACTAGAACAATCTGCATCATTAAAAAATTTCAAACTGGAAAACTCCTGGGTGACTGCTTATTTAAAAAAAAACTCTGATTAATTTTTAAAATTTTCATTTTAAATTATGTGTCTGCATGTGGGTTTGGGCATGTGAATGCAGGAGTTAAAGGCAGCTGCTTAATGTGGGTGCTGGGAACCAAACTCGGGTCCTCTGTAAGAACTGTGCAGGGTCTTAGCCACTGAGCCATCTCGCTAGCTTAATTTTGGTTTTAACGTTCGTTGTTATTCTCAACATTTTTTTAATACCTCAACTCTCGATATATTATTTTTAAGCAAAATATAATGATTCCTTTCCAAACCAATCTTTAGCTAAAAGATTGAACATTTTTCAACTTTCATATAACAATTATAATTTCAAGTTTCAATTGCACTTCCTTAATGTAAAGCTCAGGAAATTGAAAAATAAGCCACCTCATTTCCAGTTCCTACATTTTTAGCACATCTGGTCCCTTACTTAGATATAGAACACAATATCCAGCTCCTTAAACTTACTACGTATATAATTGATCTGCTTGTGTTTCCCTCCACATATGCAGAGAGTCACATTTGATCTGGTGTTCAAAATTGCATTTTAAAAATACTTTAGAAGATTCTTGTGCTTTATTTTTATAATATCCCACAAATTCTGTAGCTTTATTTTAAAGTTGATATAAAAATGGGCAGATAAAAGTTATTGATTACCAGTAATAAAAGTTCATATATTTCATGGTCTGGGAATGCATAAAAGCAGGGTTACTGGGCTTGCATATTTATTTTCCTTTCCTACATCCAGAGAGTTTTGCACACACATTCGCACGCATGCTCATGTACACATATGTAGATGCATAGCATGCATTTTCTATCCTAATGCGTTTTCTCAAAGTGGAAATTGTCCCCCCTTGCAGTGAAGCATCCCATTACTAATACTGCACCCCTGCATGCCTGATAAGCCACCCTGCACAAGTCACTTCAGACTGTTTCTCCCTGATGTGCTGAGCTGTGCCCTTTGTTTGTCTCACTGTGTCCAGCAGACAAAAGTCCTCAGTGGTCTCACGGGAGAATCACAAGTGGATCTATTTTTCTTACATCTTATAACTGTTTGTCCCTCCATCTTCCTTCTGCCCGCCCTCACCTTCCATCTTCTTTATTTCCTTCTCCCTTGCTCACAGAATAAGATATTGAGACAGAAGAGACATCTATATACAATTAGTAAGATCAGATCTGCTGGGTGCAAACCCAACACATTCCTATCATTTAGACAAAAGAGACATCTATATACAATTAGTAAGATCAGTTCTACTGGGTGCAAACCCATGCGTTTCTATTATAAAAAAGGGTACACACGGAAAAGTGTATAAATGATCTAGGTAGAGGGTCCCTTCAAAGAGTCCTTTTACTTCACACCTTGCTGTGATTTCTCCAAACCTTTGCATCTTGGAAGGCAGCCTAAGATCAGCTGGGTTAGTCTGCCCCAAGGCCAGCACCACTCTTGATCTGAGGTCTTCACGTGCCCAAATTCTGAGTCTCAACTCACATAGTCTTTTGACTTAGGCAGGTGACTGTCCTACTGTTTCTGGGCCAGGGTTGGCTCCCATGTCACTGTGCCTCTTAAGGTGCATATGGTTAAAGTACGACATAAATATAGGAGTAAAGCCATCACAGATAGAACAAGGAAGGAAGAGAGCTTGGAGCGGCCGCGGTAGATATTCTCATGTATCTAGTCTCTCACTTGTCAAAGAAAGGCGACATTTGCTCATGTTTTCCTATCAGACATTGACATCGCAGAGTGGCAAATTTCAACCCAACATAGGACTCCTTATGCAAACAACCGAAACTGGGAGGGCACCTGTCTTGTGATCTCATTCCTCAGAGCAGGGTGGTGCGGTGCCTTGAGCCAGACTGACCCAGCGGGCCCTAGACTGCCCTGGCATAAGTTACCCACCTGCTTGCCCATCCTCTACCTCTGTGTTTTGGTTTATAAAATGCTGTCAGTAGAGATAAATTAAATAGTGCTTGGGATTTGGAAGACCATCAGCTCATTCTGAATTTTAGTCAAATAAGACCATGACCATTTAAACATGAACTAGTAGAAATCAATGACTTTTGTCTCATTCACAGGTGTGTAGTATGTGTATGTGAACCCGAATGGAGGGCTCTGCCTCTCTTAAGCACATCTGACATATTTTAGTATCTTTTCCACATGTTGATTTCTTGGGTCTTGTCGCTATCAGTCAGAATCACAAGTCTAGGGTCCTCTTTTGGGTTTTGTTCTCTGAAGTTGGCAAGACATACCTTTTGCAACTCTTGAATTTTATTACTTAGAAAATAAGAATACCAGCAAGGCCAAAACATTAGAAAAGCACTTTTGGATTGTATCACCACCATCCAACATATATTTATTTATCTAGTCCATAATAGTATAGCATAAGTGAGCACCCATTCCTCTGAAATTAAGATAGCCCCTTTGCTGTAGTGACTCACCACCAAGAAGTGGTGGCACGTGGAGATGGCCTGGGGATGACTTCCTTATAAAGTCAATTTTCTTGTCTTCTTCCTCAGTCTCCTAAACATTTGATGAATCACACAAGACATGTGTTCAGCATTGGGCACAGCAGGTACAGTTACTATCATAACTGGGTCAACAGAACCAGACCCCACTGGGTAAGGACCAAATGAAAGTGTTTGTTTTCTGGTTTGGCAGAAGCCATGACTTTGAAACTAACCACAGATATTACTGCACTTGTGTAAACTACAAAAATACCTTTCTTTTGTTTCAGAGCTCTTTTGGGTCTTGGCTGTAAATAATTTTCATCATAAACAGTCTAATAAGCAAGCAAGTAAATAAACAAGTAAATAAAAACCACCAAGGAAAGCATGTGTAGAGTGTGCTGGTTTGGTACAGGAAGTGGAGAAGGGGGAACACCGATAGGGCTGATTCTCCCCTGACCCCAATGTCCTCTCTATGGTGCAGCAACCTTACAGTTGGCCCCCTTTTCTCTCCTAGGAGCACCCTGCCAGGTGAGACTTCACCAGTGTCCTCCCTTGGCTCTCAGGAAGCTTCATAGGTTTGAACTAACCAACTGCCGAGTCTTTGGAGGTTTGTCCATCATAAATTTGCAGTAATTGTTTTGACATTGTTGATCTCTTAAAACGTGAAAAGTACGCCCGAACAATGAACAGGCTGTAATTTCATTAAGGATTTGTTACATTTCAAAAGGGAGTACAATATTTTATGAAAAACAAAAGGAACCTTGTCATCTTCTATTAAAGCATTCTCTGAACCCTCACTGGAAATTGCCCGAGGACTTCCAGAGCTCCTAATTGCACACACTACCTCAGATTTTCATGTAATTTGAACGAATGAGTCTCATACCGAACGTCTCCTTTTTAAATTACTCAATGTCTCTTACTTAAATTGCTCAAACTTAATATTTTGACCTCCTCTCTCAAAGAGTTCAGCCTGAGAACGGAAGATTCTGAGGGAAGGAAGTTTATGTCTAAGGAAACTAAATGATTCACACTGATTAGTTCACATTTCTTTACTAAAAAGACTGCGCTGCATTTGCGTGGAAGGACTGAAATGAATGGGAGGCTCACAAAGGGGTTTTCTTCCTTTACCTGTTTCTCAGGGACATTAGGCAATACTTATTACCGCAACCAGAAAATCTGATTCTAGGGCTTGTGTTCGAAGGGAGTAAATTGCCAGATTGTAAACACAGCTTGAGTCGCCTCCTTCTTGACGTTTGAACTGAACTTCGGTTCCCTTGGGATCTGACTCGAATTTTGACAAACTACAGTTTTCCGTGTTGAAGGGAGATAAAAAGAAATCACCTTATAATGCCTCCTCCTTGAGGGAATTGCTGTGAAGTTGATCATCCAATGGCCTGTGGTCCAGAGCTGAAGACAGACAGTGAAATCAGTGGGCCTGTCCTGAGGTGTCCGCTGACGATCAGCTCCCAGCATTTAGAAAGGGCTCTCTGAGTTTCATCAGATTAGGGTGTGAGCAAGGCCAGGGGTGGGAGCAGAGATATTGAAGTTTATTATCTCCTGACTATCCCTGAAGCCTGGTAAAGAGGAAGGTGAAGGGAAGAAGGGGAGGGAAGGGAAAGAGGGGGAAAGGAAGGAGGTCTGAGAATGGGGAAGGAGTGTGACCGAGAGAAGTCAAGTGTTCAGATCCCAATTTACATTCGTCTGCATTTTAGGGGCTCCTGGCCTTTGATCATGCAAACCCTCTCCTACCACGAAGACCACTTACGGTCACAGTGAGTCTCACTGAGCTGCATACATAGGGTGAACCAAAGCACTGTGATGGGGCTCGTGATCCTTCCACAGAAGAAACTGAGGCAGGCAGATCATGAGCTCCAGGCTAATTTGGGTTGCGTAGTGTTTGCGTAGCCTCAACAAACAGACAAAATAGCTTTCGAAGATATTAGGTCAAGACCAGTGGTAAATAGGAAGGATATTTTTAAACGTGATATTTTAGCAATAAATAGTTCAGCAAGACTACAACATGGACATGACAAGGCTCTAAACTTCTTACACGTACCAATAATTTTAATTCTTATAACATCCTCGGAAACTAGGTATTATTGTTGGCCTCACATTTGAGGCGGGGAAACTAAGGTATGGGCAAGTGTGAACACCAGTCTCGTCGACACAACTTTTAGGTTGGCATCAGAATAGTTTGCCCTTTCTGCAGCATGAGTTTGGATTTTTAGAGACATTTGTGGTCAGTCACCCCCAGGAAAGGAACATCATCTTCATCCCAGACAGACTCCACTGGAGTCACGTCCTGCTGTGTCGCCCTGGTGGTGAGAGCAATTAACAGTCCTATCTGCATGAAGGACAGTGGTGAAGACTGTAGATTTCTCATTGTCTGTGGAGAACTGAGACAACAGGAAAAAAAAAACCGCGGGGCAGATGAGAAAAATGAATAGAAGCTGCATTTTGTCTGCCCATCAGCCCATCCACCAAATACTAACAAGCTGTCCTGTGCCTGGCATCCTCTTCTCTGTGGTGGGGACCAACAGCGAATGCAGCAGGCCCTTCCTGCGGTACTTGAGTGTCTCAGACACTTGCCTCTCTAGAGCTATTCCCTATCAACCAGCTAATCTTCCCAGGTTAAGAAAGAGGTGTGGGGGGAGGGGGAGAAGTGTTCCACATTATCTACCTGTAGGACGAGGGGAGCAAAGTTCCTGAAGGTTATTTCAAACCCACACAAAGACATCCAAGCATGGGTTGCACAGCCGCGAATGAGATGATCATGTCCTCAGCTCCAAACCTGCATAAGAGCGCACATTAAAATTGGTATAACAGAAATGGGGGAGGGGACGCCGAGACTGAGAGACAGAGCTCTCGAGTTAAATTGCTTTTCTTTGGGGCTGTGCACTTAAGGATGCAATCAGCGCACTGTTTCTGTGTCTTTGGACCTTAGAAATATATTTCAAGATTAATTATAAAAGGAATTCTTTAGAATGGAAAAATACATTCATTTCTCAGTACTGCTGGAGACAGTCGAGTTAAAGGAAGCCGGGAAACAGTTTAGTGGTCGCACTGCCACCTACTGTTCATTTTCTGCCACAGCTGAGCTGTAGCTTGGGAAAAGAAGGCAAGCCCTCTTTAAAAAGAAAGTATTTTAATGCTCCCGCTGTAAGGAAGTTAAAGCTTTCAAGGAAGAAGAGGATGTGACTGGTGTCACTTCACATTCCTCTGAATGTTTCGGTCGTTTGCGGTCGTCACATTGCTTAAACATGCAAATTCCACAGTGTTGTAAAAAATGTGCATATACACAGGCCGTATGAATCAGGCCTAACAGTTCACCAGAGCTGACTTTATAAAATGTGCCCATACACAAACGCGTCAGCCTGAAGGTCTCACTCAGCTCACAACACCAGCATCTGATTTTTAGAACAGGGGAAGGTCTCTGTGAACACAAGTCTCTGATTATAAAGCTTGTGCAGATTTTTAAAATATATACATGAATCTTTCCAAATAAGGAGATCAAGTCGGGAACGTCCCCAGCCACTCCAGAAGGATGCTGAACTTTTGGCAGAAACCTGTTTCCTTAACACTGAGTTTGACATCTGTCAAGGGCTTACAGTTCAGAAAGGAGGCAAGATTTTCCATGTTTTTCTAAATGAAATCCTCATTGTCGAGCCGTAACCCATTCTTCTTAGATATGGCAATGTTCTTTACCCCTTAAATACAGAATCCTGGCAAAAAACTCTCAAGCATTACGGAGTCTTTCATTTTTAAATGGCATGTCTTCAAGCTTTTGTGCTAAATGATACATGTAAGGAAAAATTGCAAAGCGTTTATCATTATTGCTATAATGCATAAATTTATATGCTTTTACATTTTCAAATGTGTTTGCAGATTGATTCACCCATACTAACATATGGTTTTATTTATTGTATTTTTAGGGCACAAGGGGAGGAAAATCAACCTGGTCTATTCTGGCTTTATTAAATTGTTTCCTACTAATGCTACATTATACTTTTCGGTATAAAACTATGTCAGTAAATTCTAACATTCCAGGCATCTTTAGCTAATGTGTCTCTGTTCCTACCAGGGGCAGGTAGGTTTGGAGAAACACTACTTCCATTTGTCAAGAAAATCTCAGCTAAAGAAGTCTAAAAATCCATTTTGTGTGTGTGATAATGGCACTTTTTCCGTACATAAAAGAAACCTGCATTAGATTTAAAATCACAATGATTAGGTCCACACGTGTGCAGTCTCCAGATAAACGTACTGTTTGGAATGTGTTCCTTTACGGTGTTTGTAATACAGACATAAGACAAAAGCTTTGCGAGCATCTTTATTGTAGTGACACTGATAGGATTTATAAAGATAATATAAAATGACATTAAATAACATGAGCAAAGTTGATCAAATATTCATTTTCTGTTTATGGCATTTCCTTTATGTGAGTCCATTCGAGAACAGCATCAAACCAAAGCCAAAGAAAAATAATTTTCCCTAAAATACTGATGAAGACCCAAAACAAATAAAACTAAGCTGACCCTCTAATAGATGCCTGTTTATTCTTTTAAATTCATCTTTCTGCTTTTCTGAATCATGCTGACGAGGTGTCTTAGAACACAAGCATCCATAATAACTTGGACACAACCATTTTTATTCCTTTTGTGTGTCATTACTGAAAGATGGAAGCAAGCCTCACCTAAGTGTAGTGATGCAAAAATAATAGTGCCCCAGTCTGGCTGCACAAGAGCCCAGGCAAACAAGAGCCTTGTATTAAAGTGCTGCTAGGTAGCTGCCATGACGCATCTAGCCAGATGTAAATAATGACGGACGGAAACCATCATAAGGTCTGTGGAGCATCAACACGCTGCTATCATTTTCTCTCTAACCTTGCTTTGCTAGCAGCTCTCCGCCTTCCAGGCTGAGAGATCATTTAAAAAGCAAATCCTAATGACTCTGCCCACTGTAACAACAGTAGGGGAGAGGGGCATCAATTTAACTGGGTTTAGGAACTCAGAGTATCAGCCATTGTCGACCCAGACACCCTAAATTCCAGCTGTTCTCTACAAATCAACACCCACCACCCACCCCAATGGTAGCCTTTTCCCTGTAGCTATTTCCAAGGTCTTAAAAAGAGATTATCCTCTCAGGTGAGGACATGATTATTCCGAGTTATTCACGTGGTGTTTTGCATGTCATCTCTAAGACCTAGCTGTAGGACCAGCTCCTGTGGAAAAAGCTTTAAGGTTTCCCCTCCTCCTTTCCATATGGCACACATTATTTCGTGTAGATTATGTATTCACAGGGTAAATAACGTCCCAGTGTCCCTGTAGCTTAAGCATAACACAGTTATGGTTCAGGTAAACGCGGCTGTACATGGCTGCCATAATCAATGTGGAATGGCAGAACAATTTTGCAGAAGCGTTCCAGGGAAGAGGGGGGAACAAAGCTATCTTGTCCAGATTCAATAGAATGTACTCACCAAGAAAACCTGAGCTAAAGCATTCGCAGGCTTTATTTGATAAAGCGGGGATGACTGTGCGGAAGCTGGTGCACAATAGGGTAATAGCATTATCACTTTGCAAATCAGCACATAGATGTACTTGGGTACCAGTAGAAGAAGGGCTGGTGTGTGCGTGTGTGCTTGTGTGTGTGCATGTGTGTGTGTGTGGACTCTGAGAGTGCTTGTTGGTTATTGGAAGACAAGGAGCTCAAACTGCCTGGTCATGAGTGGAAATGTATGAGAATAAATTGCTGGGGGTTTCCTGTTTGGTTAAAAACCAGATAGCACATATGTGTTTTCACCGTCATGTTAGGGGCTTGAGCACACGCGGGTAAGGGGGGCTGGGAGGCAGGAAAGAATGGGGGGTCTGCAATGGCCCGTCTTAATGGAAAGCTATTGATCTCACTTCACAACGATTTCTTCTCCAGCTGAATATCTTACTTACCTTGTAGAAAAGAGATGCCAACTACTTGAAATAAATGATAAACACACAATATTTTAAGGACTTTTGAATTTTGCATGGTAATAAATATTAATGCAGTTTGTGACTCCCAAAGAAAAGGGAAGCACTTAATCCTGTTGTTGATACCAGGTAGAATGTAGGTTTCTATTTCCCGGGGCGAAAGTGAAAAATGCACTATTTGGACTTAAATTTAGATTTAATAAATAACTAATTTAGGATCTTGTTCTATATGCAAGGATATAATCACAAGGCATTCGGTTTTAAAAGGTTTCATTTATTCTTGTGAGCTTAATTATTGCAAGGAAACTGTGAGCAATTTGTTTTTTACCAGTGTCTGATTTTTGAGAATGGTTATTAAATATTAAATGGATGCATAATTCAGGCAATTAAGAAAGTAATCACACAAAGTAATGTAATGGAAGTTAATTATTACTGCATAAGCAAATAGTTCATTAATGCTAGTAGTTGCTATGGCTGCATTCTTAATACATGCAGAACTGAAGCATGAATCCTCTGTGGATTCGGGGGGCGGGTAGGAAACGGATGCTACACAGGCAGAGCCCCGCTAATGGAAAGCAGAGGCAAATAAGGCCACCTTGGCCCCTGACTTGTCCAGGTAAGGTAGGATCATCATTACCTAGGAGACTTTTGTTGAAACCAGCCTAGCAATAGTGGCTTATCGTCTGGGGGGCGGTGCTTGTGACACGAACCTCCATGGAAAGAGAAACCCCAGAGAATGCAGCTTGTTAAAGACAGAAGGCACCAATCTCGGACTTGCCCTGATTTGGTTTCCTTTTTAAATCAACCCCTTTGTTAAACAGCAAGAGCCGTCATTTAGAACTTTGAGAGACTCCAGTGCTTTTTGTTTTCCTTTCCGGTAAGAACATCAGAGCTGGCAAGAGCTGACTTAGGCCTGCTGCTCAACCTCAAGTGGAAATTCTGTCCCTGAGAGCCTTGTGCTCTGGAAAGGCTATCTGGTATTAACTCAACACGTGTGGGTTCCCATGCTCTGTTCTAAGGCACCAAGGTGCTTGGATTGGGCCCAGCAGGAAGGGAAGGGATGAGATAACACGGGGTTTCAGCCACAGCCTCCGGGACCACACCAGGCCTCCTCCCCTGACTGGCTCCTTTATGGGTTTACTTTTTAACTACCCCGATCTGCCCAACACTCCTTGGCCTTTATGCAGGTTGATAGTGTCTGTTCCAACTCTTCAGAATTTCACTCGTACAGAGGGAGTTCTCCAAGGCCAGGTACTCTTCCATCATTTCAACTTCACCACACACTCACTACACCCCTGAGATTATTCCTTGTCGCTTCCTAAGAGCTCTGGGGTTGGGGGCTGTGCAGGGGGAGCACCAGGGACCAAGGAAGTCAAAAGACATTGACTGATCTCTCCAAGGACAGGCAGCCAGCAACTCAAGAGGAGTCTAAGCACTGAGGGAAGTAGGAAGGACATCCAGGACACTCCACCTCTGCTCCAGGAAAGAGCTAATGGTCCTCTGAGAACAGTGACTTCCTTAACTTCTTTTGAGCTACAGAACTTTGGATCTTCTCAGACACCTTGGCATTAAAAAATTGCGTTTCATTTTAGAGGGTTCGTGGTCTCCAATTCTATGTATGGACCTCCAGTCTAAGATTGTGCTTTGGGGAGGTAAGATCAGTGTTCTCTAAACGGACGATGGGCAGATTATGTGTCTGGCTTGGGTGCATGGACACCACACTAGCTAACGCACTTTGGGGAAGGTTTCATGGAGCAGATGAACCTTGATCTTGAGTCTGAAGTCTGGTGAGTATTTGGGGGCCAAAGTCAGAGTGTTTCAAGTAGAAGGACATTAGCAAAGGAAAACAGGAAAAAACTTCTTGTGTTTAACCATTGACACATCTGTCTGAGTAAGAAACATTGGACACTTCTTGAGTTAGATAGGGAAGCACAGGTAAGACATGGTTTCCAGACCATAAGAATCTGCAGCTTAGAAGACAGAATACAGAAGACATAAATGATTATGCTACAAAGAAAAAAATATAGCTGTACTGAGAAAATTCAAAGGGGGTTTATTTAAGGAGTCTCAAAGGGATTAAGATAGGTGGCTCATTTTAAAGGGGTGTTATTACAAGAAATCTGTCCAACACAATACACGCGGTATATGGCACAGTTAAGATCATACCTTGAGTCTGGATATCAAAACAAGGGGCACAGTAAAGACAAAGTCAGGAAGGTGGGGGATAAGTAGCAGGTTTGGAAAATGGGTGTCACTTGACTCAAAGAACAAGTTACAAGCAGCAGCAGCAGCTTTGAAAGGTGAATGGGGCGGATCTTGGATGCCCTTGAAACCGGCGGGTAAGGGGGTTTGACTGAATGATGGAGAATTGTTTTCTTCTGGAAGTGGTACATCTGGCCACAGTATTCAGGGTGTCCTGGAATGGGGTGCCTCAGCAGTATGGAGACCTTGCAGGCCATTGCAATAATATTGGCAGGAGGGAGCCTTCCAGTGACCATTGGAATGTATGTGAGGGAATTCAGAGAGCTGACAAGGGAACCCTGGGGATTTATACCCATCTGATAGGTCCCAAGCTGAGATGGGACATGGCTCTCTTTCCAAAAAAGACCATGTCTTTATTCACCAGAAATGAACTGGATACGCCTCTATAATGATAGTCATGAATGTCTTTGCCACTTTTCCTCTGAGGGAATCTCTGAGCATGGTTCTTGCTTCAGGATGGACTTTGTCAAGTAAGTGTTTCTTTAATTCTTACAATGCATTCTAGCGTCTCCTCAGAGGTGTGTTTGACGCAGAACACCTAGTGCATGAGGTCAGACTGATTTTTATCAATCCTTAGGCCTTCAAACCAATTTTTATGAGACTAGAGAGTCATTTGGTGGTCAAGAGTGCTTGCAGCTCTTCTAGAGGACCAGGGTTTGGTTCTCATCACATGGTGGCTCATCACAACCTGCATCTCCAGGTCCAGGAACTCAGACCCCTCTTCTCCATGGGCACTGAGGTAGCTTGAACGAGAAATGCCCCTCCCATAGACACTTGAACACTGGGTCCCTAGGTGGTGGTACTGTTGGGGGAAGTTCTGGGAAGGTGCAGCCTTGTATGTATGTATTGTATTGTGTGTCACTGTGGGTGGGCCCTGAGAGGTAAAGACTCTTACCACATTCTCTTTTACCCTCTCCGCTTTGTACTGGTGGTAAAATGTGAACTGTCAGCTTCCTGCTCCTGTCCTGGGCTGCCTGTTGCTATGCCTCCCTCACCATCATGACTTTCTGGAACTGTCTGCCAACATAGACTGTTTCTTCCACAAAGTCACTTTTGGTCATGGTGTTTTTTCATAGAAACAGAAAAGTAACTGTTTAATGATATAGGCATTAGAAGACGTGTTCAAATGCACACCTAGACTCAGGCACAAACACATTTAAAAAATATAATAAATTTTTAAAGCCACGGCAGATTTGTACTCTGCAGAGCCAAGCCATTGGTCTGACTGGGACTTGAAGTTTTGCTCCTTGGCCTCTAGACTGTTCTTTCGGAGCCCAAAGTAGAGTATTTTCTGTTGCCTTGTACAAGGTCCATACTCCAAGAGATAAATTAAGAGGTTATTTCTGTTTTCTCAGGATGAGAAGAGATAAAATTCTTAGCTTAAGAAAATACAGCTAGTGAAATGTGACCCCAAGGTTAAAACTAGGCTTTCCACTTCAACAGGCTCTTGATGTCCAAGAAAACCCTGAAAGATGGCAAGAACCTTCCTTTGTCTCCACAGTTTCTTCCAAACTCCCCAGTCCAGATTGCACAGGGCCTTTGAAATGTCCTGCGCAGCCTTCCACTTCCCCTCAGCCTGGGGCTTCTGATTTGCTCCTACCTATATTCCCAATTAGCAAGATCACATCCTAATTCCTTCTACACCCAGCTACTTTTTCTCCACCTAGGCTTTTTTCTCCCTCTCAGTAAGCCATAGGTCATTCTGTCTCCTTTCTCTTCCTGGGAGTGATTCTTTTCTTCCCTTACAAGCCTTGAATGATTTTCAATAAAACGTGCACTCTCTGCTTGCTCGTCTATACCTCTAACTTCCATTTAAAGCCCCAAGGCCATTGGAATACTTGGTAAAATCTAGAAACTTCTGATAAATACAAAAGGCTTCTGAGATTTACCCACCCATTCTTCCCTAATGAGGTGAAGTTGCCATCGTAGGCCAGAATCTCACTGCTAAGGTTAGCATTGCCGTGTCTGCCCCCACTGAAGTTTCTCTTTACTGTGCTGAGTTGGTTATGAACCAGGTTCTCTCATTGGATAGCATACCATTTACATGCTGGAGAAATGAAACAGACGCAAGCAGGCTGAAGACGTGTGTGCTGGGTGGGTCACTTAGCTGCTTTAATGGGCCCTTATAGCATCATGTTAGGGCTGCACCCTGATTCTCTTTCAGCAATCATCATTGTGATGGGGTGGCAGATGGAGGCAGGGTTGAGGCGACAATTGCCATCCCATGTGAACCCAGGGCTGGCTGCTGAGGTCTCATTAGACGGCACCTGAGCTGCCAGAGAATGGTTTAGCTCTCACACTGGAGCTCTTGTGTTAAACCCTCCATATCACCACAGTGGGAAAAAACCACCGCCTTATGGGGACTAATGACTAATTCCCTACATCATGTCTAATGTATCCCAGGGTGCTAACTTCAGCACACCTGCCTCCATCATGGCTAAGGTAATGAGAGCACTTGTGAGTTACTGGTCACTGACAACATTTATAATATTCTTCAGCCTAACATTATTGCATAGGTCAATGTACAGTGTTCGCTGGGAGGAAGTGAATTTTGTCACCTTGGGAGCCCCGTTTTTATGAGGAAGCTGGTCAGTGAAGTGTTTCGAAACCTTTTATAAATGAGGTGGATGCATTTGGAAAGGTTCTAGGTGTCCCATGATACCCTTTTAAATTTTGTTACTAATTACATCATCAAGAGGTAATTATAGCACTCTGAGGCCAGAGATTTTAAAATCATAACCATCTAGAAAATCTAGCTAATAAAAAAAGAGGTATGCATTGGTCCAGATAGCTAGGATGGTTTAGGGAAAGTGTGGGGGTGGCCCAAGGAAGGAGCTGGGAAACCCGAAGAATTTAGTTAGCATCAAGAGCCATGGCTGGTATCAACTTCCAGGCAGGGCTATGGGGTTTGAGTGCGATTGTACCAGAGAGACGTTTTCTCAGGTCTAGAGAATCAAACTTACCTAATTGAAGAATGTATCATGAAGAATTATTTTATCCACCCCCTCCCAAGTGGAGTTGAGAGGGAAAACAAATACAAACTTCCTGTGAGCAACATTTCAAGATGATGCTTTGTTGCTGTTGTTTGGTTGGTTGGTTTGCTTTTTATAGTCAGAGCTAAACGCAACACAGCAAGACACCAGAAAACCAGACCCTTCGTAGGGCCTCTATCTCCTTTTACATTTCTTCCGGGCCAGGGCTTCAGGGAAAAGCCCCTGCCCCTCTCCTAGGGGCCCTCCCACAGCAGTTAAGAAGGCATGCTCTGGGCCTTAAATGTCTTGATCTTGTTTCTGGCTCTTCCAGAGTAATCTTATATATTAGTTAGGGTAACCCTGATTGCCATATCAAATAGATTTGGAATTAATAGTTCCTTGGCACACACACAACAGAACTGTATTTCTGTCTTGCCTAACAACCCAATGTTTGTGTTCCTCAAGAGCAACACCTCCTCTCATCTGATTAAGGGAAGAGGCTCCTTTGTCTTGTGGTTGTTTCTCAGTCTCCTAGAAGCGCTGTGTTTTTGCATCCAACAGCTGATGATTTGGGAGTGACTTAATTAAGGTGCAAAGGAAGCTGGGAAATGTAGTTCAGGCATGGGCCACTGTTTGTTGAGTTATGCTTGACTTCAGATTTGGGAAGGGATTACAGTTTTTTTTCCTGAAAAACAAGGTGTCCTGTCTGTACTTGGGCAAGATAATTCAGTTCTTACTTGATTTTTAACTCTTTCATCTATAGTAGAAAGCAATTTTTAAAATATCCTATTTAAAAACTGGTATATGGATTAAATGACATAATTAATGTACACAACATAATTGGCGTACAGAAAGCACTCAATAAAAGTTAGACCTTATTTTATCTATTTTGTTGTTAATTTTTTTGAGTTGTCTACTTAACAGATATTCACAATTTATGTTACTCTGATCATAATAACGAGACAAAAATTTGTGATAAAACACATTCATTTTCTGAACAAAGAGACTCTGACAGAGTGTAAAACTTCACAGTGTGACAGACAGCCCCAGAGGAGTTAAAATCTTCCATTAAAATCCTGGCCCCTGCTCTTTCCTGGTGTGTGTTCTGTACTCAGACTGTATTCAGAAGTTGAGGTAAATTTGATTTTTTGGAGGAGACAGCAGGATGCTCCATCATCTCATTCACTACTGAAAAAGTTCAGGGTTTCTTTCCATACCATTTCCACTAAAAAGCAGAAGCATTTGTCTTTGACTCTGTTTCCGGATGTACCTAGAGGACTCCAGAAAGGTCTCAACCCTCAAGGTAACTCAGGGTCATGGCAATAAAGCTGCGACCGATCCAGGGAGGTGTGATTTTCCTGTTTCCATTGGCAGAGAAATTCCATGGCCTGGGAAGAACAAGGAAAGAACAAACAGAGGTAACTAAAGCCCTGTCCTCTTTGTGGCGGGTTACAGTGCTGGCTAGAGGGTTTTCTGAATGGGACGTGTTTTTAGCCGCCGTGAACCAAGGACACCTGGGTCAAAGCACAGCACGTGTGACCCATCCCGCAGTCAGCTCCGTGGGGCAGAGTTCTAAGGTGAGTGGGTTCCACTGGTGGGCGCCTGCGCTAGACTTTTATCTTTGCTCCTCAGAGCACCTTCTGACTTTCTGGCAATTCACCTACCATTGCTGAGCCTCAGTTTATTCGTGTTTAGGCTGAACCTGAAAGTGATGCGTGAGTTGTAGATTTAGTTGCGATAATTTATGCATCATGCTCATCATAGTGTGTGGTGCTTGGTACTTATCAAGAAGGAGTACTTCATACCTACTCAGTTTTATGAGCTTTTTGGTATTGATTTGTGTGATTCTCGTATAACTCCTATGGGGATAAAGCACTCTGCTGTGGGACAATGGTCTTTTACCCTGTCAATTGTTGTGGCACGCCACGTCCGCCAGCAGAAGAGATGACCACAACAGGATTCTTCTT
>LOJH01027077.1:4387-19149 GCA_001685095.1 Ellobius talpinus
CTATCATTTTATATTTAGTGTTTTCCAAATGACGAATAGTATTTCTGAAAACATACAAGCCCACTGCCGCGCACCAAACATGCCAGGCTGTGGGATTCAGGCCCAGCGAGGGGTAGAGACTCTCCTGAAAGCAGGTACATTGGGACAAATACTTTGATTGGGCTTCATCGCAATGCGTGAGGGGAGTTGCTTTGATGGGTGGGACTCTTGGGGTCCATTACAGCCTGGCTTAGCAACGCTCCTCAAAGTGGCCCTGGTGGAGCTGTGCAGCCCAGTTGCATGCACCCCGTACAAGAGCTCTTAGCACTGAGCTGGGAAACAAATGAAAGGCTGCTCAGCTGTCTGTGAGGCCCCGGGCTGTGGAGGGTCCTCTGATGAGCACCCCTGCATGTGCAGACCTTGTGTGGGCCTGTCACCCTTAGGAATGCCTCTTCACTCTGGGATTTAGGGTAAGGAGCAGGGGTGGCTCTCCTGACTAGGAGGCCCACAGCTATTGATACCAACTATGTGGGTGGAGCCAGCTCTCCTACCACAGTCCCCAGGAAGTACTTGGTGACTCTCATACAAACACTGACTTGGATAGGAACCACTCTTGCCTAGTTTGGGTACTGCTGGGGCTGAGGAGCCAGGGTACTTGCTCCTCCTACACCGGAATGAAGCCAGACACACCAGCTGCTGTGGGAATGCTGTGAACAAAGGCCTGAAAGTGGGGGTGGGGAGCCAGAGAAGAGAGGCCTTGGAGTCCCAAATGCTACCTGGCTAAGGACGATCGGGAGCTTGGTGCCTCAAGGTGCCGCCTGAGTTGCGGAAAATGATTAAGATAAACAATGAAGAATTTTAGCGTAAGTGTTCCCTGTGAAATGCTTGGGGTGTAGTCGTTAGTGTCTCTCCAGTGGTGTGTTCTTGCACCACCATTCCTCGTCTTCTTCCCTATAACGACAAAGCATCCGCTCATTCCCTTCTAGCTGGGACCAGGCAAGACTGAGGCAAGAGATGGACTTGACTCATGACAAAATTCAAGAATTACTGTTAGCACTGGGCAGGCATTGGTCCAACCTGGTGTACCTGACAGAGATGCTCTCTTCAGTCCGGCACACTGAGCTCCCCATACGTGGCTATGACTCATCTGGATGAGCCTCCTGACTTGTCCAAATAAGGCTTCAGTGCCCCCCTCCTCCTGAACCCTGTGTCATCAGGATCAGCACTGTTGGCTGGATTCTCCCATCCACCCTTCCACCCTGCTGCAATTGTCCCATGTCCTCATTAGATTCAAGGCTTCTACTTGATTTTGACATCCCAGGATCACACGGTCCCAGGGAATCTAGGACGGTTCTGTGGCAACAGCCCTGGCTATCACTTCCAGCCTTCAGGTCACCTGACTACACCCTCTGTGGCCAACCGAGTTCAAAAGCTTCACTTAGCAAGCCTGTGTTGGTGAAGTCAGCTCAGGGCAGGGAAGATGGCTCAGTTCACAAACACTTGCCTTGCAAGCAAGAGGATCTGAATTTGGTCCCTAGAATTTAAGAAAAAGCTGGGTGTGTTGGTACATGCAATCCCAGAGCAGGGGGAGGGTGGAGTCATGCAGAGCCCTGGGGCTTAGTGGCCAGTTAGCAGAGACAAATAAGTTCCGAATAAAACCAAGAGTCTCTGTATCAAAAGGTGAACATCTGCCTGGCGCTGACCTCTGGCCTCCGAGGGTACACAAATACACAAACGAAAGAGGGTCACTTTGGTCCTCATTTGTGAAGCATCATATCTGCGGTTCAGCAGCACAGTGTGCTGAGACATGGTGCCAAGAGACCCCACAGTATTGACCATGGTAGCCACATCTGCCTGGACCTCCTGGCCTGCTAATATCCCTCTGCCTGACTGGCTAGGGAAGACCATGTGCATGGGATAGCACCCAGGGGCCCGGGATCACTCCTCAGATAGACCAGAGTCAGCTAATAAGACAACAAAGCAATACCACAACCTGGCTGGTTAGGAACATGGCTGGTCTAGGGTACACTCTGGGGGGCAGGGGTGTCTGTAAAACAAAATCAGCTACCAAACAAAACAAAACACAAACTATAATCTGGAGCATGGGGAAGGGACACAGGCTGGCTTTGGCCTGTGACTCTGTCTCAGGTCACATTTCAGAGATCTGCACTTACGCCCATCCCAGAGCTCATTTGGAATGAGACAAACACATTTAGATTCCCATTTCCACACTGTAAGGCTGATTGGTTTCCCCAGCGACAGAGTTTGAGTTGTCCCACAGACCCCTGGTCAGTATCTGCTCATCTACAAAGGTTTAGGGGGCCATCAGTTACTTTCAAATCCCCATGAACTTGAGACCTGGAGTCCTTTCTCAAAGACAGACTATGAATCTTCCCTGTGGCCTCCAACTGTAATTAACAACAATTTATAATTGCTGCTTCTCTTGCTTTGTTTAAAGCATATTTTGCTGAAATGTGGACTTTGAATTTGAACATTCTGCCCGCCTACCAGGTCTTGCAAATTAGCAGAGGTTTAATTATACAAAGAGGCTGTTTTAAGTTGGAGAGAAAAATCAGCACGCCTCTCCTCTTATCTCCTTTATGAGAAGCCATGTCCTCCATCTTCCCTGACATCTGTTTCCTCTGAAGCTCTCGGAGCTGCTTTCAGGACACCCTGAGCTGGGGAGAACTTTTAAACAAATAGGTTACTCCTGTAAAACCTACCTCTCTGTTGCTTGTTACAGTTTCCAGTTTGAACCAGATGCTTATGTTCTATTGAAGCAAAATGGGCCGTTCTCGGTTGTCATCCATGCTTAATTCAATACACACAGCTGCAAAACTGTATGTATTGAACTTTTAAAATGCGTGTATATATGTTTATGTGTGCCTGTGGGTGTGCATATGTGTGAGATGGTCTATGTGTGTGCACATGATTGTGGAGTCCCCGGGACAAACTTGAACATCATCCTCAGGAACACTATCCACCTCCTCTTGAGACACCATTCCTCCATGACCTGGAGGTCTCCAATAAGGTGTCTGGACAGGGAGACCCAGGGTTCCACCTTTCCTGGTTGGGATTACAAGTGCATAGCACCTTATCTGGTTTTTTTTGTTGTTGTTGTTTTTTTTGTGGGCACTGGGAACAGAATTCAGGTCTTCGTGGTTGTATAGCAAGCTTTTTACCAACCGAGTCATCTCCCCAGCCCTACATATACATGAATTTTAAAGTAAGTGGAAACTACATTCTATCAATTCTAACAGAACTTCCCTGTGCCCTTCCCAGAATCCCCTTCTACTCTCCAACCAACCAATCCCTGACCCAGTTTCTACTGAGCCAGGCTGGTTTCACCTCTTCTAGAACAGCATGGAGCACGCACTTCTGTCTGCATGCATTGGGCTAAATTCACCTGCACAGATTTCTGTATCCATCTGTGTAGTTATTTACATGAGTCGTGCCCTCAGAGGAGACCCACATAAGCCCAGCTACAAAACCGGAGAAAGCAAGAAGGAGGAACAGGCTGAATGTGGCACAGGGTTCAGAAATGCAAGACTCCAAGTTTGCATAAAGGGATTTTCGTTCATTCCAGTCTACCCGTTTTTGAAGTGATAATATTCTAGTCTGTGCATAAAGATCATAGCTGTCTTATGCACTGATGGGCACTGGTATTTTTTTTCAGTTTAGAGGAGAGAAAGGTGAGAGAGAGAGAGAGAGAGCCCTAAACATGTATTGCTGCTCTTAAGTAAATACATAGAGAATATCTGCTTCATTCATTGACTGTTTAAGACACTCAGAACCACTGTGTTTACAAAATTTTCCACTTTATCTGGTAGAGACTGAAAGTCTTAGTTCTTCTGTGTCCTCAGAAATGCTTGCTATTGTTGGGTGGTTTTTCTGTTATCAATGTTAGCTGTTAAGTGATTATCTTATTGTGTTTGGAATGCACATTTCCTGGTGAGTAATGAGGTTCAACATTTCCACGGGCTCATTAGCCATTTGTATATTTTCTTTTGGAAAACATCAATTCATTATTTCCTCCCCCTTTTATTGATTGTTTTTAGTTGCTGAGTCATAATAGTTCTTTGTATATTCTGGATTCAAATCCGCTGTCAGATTGGGAACAAATGTTGGCCCTGGCATGAATTAGCCATTGGGAAACTTGAAGCAGAGAGGACCTGCTGGAAACTTGTGGAAATCTTTATAAATTAAGCATTCACAGACCTAAGACTACCCAGCAGACGTTTCTGGGATTTGAACGTGAGACATCCCCCATGGTCATCAATGTTTGAACTCTTGGTTACCAGCTGATGGCGCTGTTTACTGAAGGTTTTAGAATCTTTAGGAGGTGGAACCTCACGATAAGTTGGATTCTGGCTGTGGGCCTTGAGTTTTGTAGTCTGGCCCTACTTCCTGCTCACTCCCTGCTTTCTGGCTGTGGATGCAGTGTGGCCACCTGGCCTCCTGCTGCTATGCTGTCATGCCCTTCCTGCTGCCATATCTCCCCTGCTGTGAGGCTGGTATCCCCTTGAACTATAGGCCGTAATAAACATTTTTCTCTCTTGAGTCACTACTTGTCAGGTATTTTCATAGCTCTAGCTGCTGCAGAGAAGTCTGTGACTCCTGCCTCCACCACATTAGTGATACCTCTGTCAGTCTGTCCGTGCAAATGTATCCTGCCAAATCTGGTACAGGAGAAAGCTAGTTCCATGGTCAGAGAAAGCAGGCATGTAGGGAACTTAGTGTTCCTAGGGATGGGCTGGAGAGAGAGAGAGAGAGAGAGAGAGAGAGAGAGGACTTGACCACTGGGAAACTAATGTGCCAATATTATAGAGTAAAACAACATCAAAAGCTGGGAAAATAATATTAAAGGTACAAGCACTATTCAGTCTCCACTCTAGAAGCCACCAAGCAACACAGAGCTACCTCGTGTGTGTGTTTGTGTGTGTGTGTGTGTGTAATGCATATGTATTCAGGTGTGTGTGCATGTGTATGTGGAGGCCAGAGGACAACCTTGATTTCCATTGCTCCGGTGCCATCCAACTTACCCCAGGAGCAGTCTCTCAGATGTCATTTCTCCTCCTGTGCTGTGGGGGGCACTGTTCTGTGCTCACTTTTGCAGGTGTTCAGGAGTTCTAGGTCCCTGCTGTAGCCTGAAAGGGATGATGTCAGTGCTTCTGGGTGACAGGGAAGCTGAGCCCTTAGAAGACCTTCCTGCCTACGAGCTTCTCAAATAGGTACACGTGTCTTCAGCCGACTGGAAGACAGGAATGCAAGGACAGGGGTCACTCCTGCATCAGAGAGGCTATGATGGTGTTCAGGAGACTAGACCGTCACCAGATGGGGCTATTAGCATTTCCTCTTGGGGGCATGGAACACATTGCTGCCAGGAGCTCAGGAACCTTCATGAGATCCTCTCAAGATTTCACCCCTCCCTGATATTACCTAAGAGGTGGACTGCTGACTGGGGATGAGGGGACTCTTTGGCAGAGTAGCTGCCTGCAACTTACTCAGGGGACTTCCCAGTGGTGAGGTTGTCTGTGAGTCACCCCAATAAACGCAGTGAATCACCAAGCCGGGCTAGATGGAATCCCTTTAGTCTACCAGCATCTTCTCTTTCTGGGCGAGTTGACATTTTGTTCTGTCTTCCCAGGCAAAACCCCGAGATACTCCATCACTGTGGCTCCTGCTGACCCACGCTGTCTACCTACCTTGGTCCTGGGAGTCATGGGACCTCATTACACTTCCTGTGAAGAGAGAAGGCACTGTCTGTCAGTCTGGGACTTGAAGGCTTGATCTCCAAATCTTCTCTGTCTATTTCTATATATTTCAGGGGCTTTTGTTTTTGTGACCCAATGCCTGGCAACACGACTCCAGTTTGCCTGTGTTTTATGAGATGATGTGTGGGGTATTCAGGGTAAAACTCCCAAGCCTTGACCCTCAGCATCCCAACTTGCACAGTAAATTCCTGGTTGAATTTCAAGCTTATGAAATCACTTAAAGAATTTATGCTGCCCATTAGTTCCGTTCTGTCTGGATGCTCTGCTCCCACCCCGTGTCCTTCTCACATTTCCCATCTCTTGTCACAGACTTTGCTGATTGCTCAACTTCTCCCCCTGGCTCCTATGTGACCTTGGCAAGCCTGGGTACCTCCACACAGCTCACATTTCCCCACCTCTGAAGTGAAGGTGTACTTTGTCGCGCTGGGATTCCTGAGGGTACAGTAGTCTCTTTAAACTGCTGAGCAAGATCCAAGCGCCCCTGGAGTGTCAAATGACCAGTGCTCAGCTTGTCGCTCAGTGGGGTTCCTTGTCACCTCTCTGTCCCTTCTAATGGACACGAAGCCTGGTGATACATCTCCCTGGCCTCGGCTTTCCCTCCACCCTCGGAAACAGCATGTGATTGTCTAAAACAGCTCTTGGGCAAATGGTTGGCTTGCATGCAGAACCTCCTCTGCCTGCTCACCCTGCTGATCACTTCCTGCTTGCATAGGTTCTCCTGAGACCTTATTTCTTAGGGATCCTGTGGTGGTTTGAGAGAAAATGGCCCCGAAAGGGAGTGGCACTACTAGGCTTTGTTGGAGGAAGTGTGTCACTGTGGGGGCGGGCTTTCAGGTCTCCCTTGCTCAAGTTTCCCTCAATGTGATTTTTGGTCAACTTCCTGTTGCCTGGAAGATGCAGGACTTTCAGCTACTCCAGCACCATGTCTGCTGGCACACTGCCATGCTCCCTTTCATGATGATAATGGACTGAACCTCTGAAACCATAAGCAACCACCCTCAATTAAACATTTTGCTTTATAAGAGTTGCTGTGGTCATGGTGTCTCTTCACAGTAATAAAAACCCCAACAAAGACAGACCCCTTCTTCCTTTACCTTACGTGGGAAATGGGAGTCCCTCACACTATACAGAAGCTTGTTTGATGGTGACCCTTGGTCTCCTTCCCTTCTCTTTACCTCTCTCTCCCTGAGCCCTCTTGCCTGACTGTCAGGAGACCAAAGTCTCTCAGGTCCCACCGGAGAAGTGGAAGGACAGCCATGCACTTCTCCAATACTGACCCTGCCCAGGACATGGACCTTCTACCCCTCTTTCAAGAGTCTCTTGCTCCTCCCATCAGATGCTCTTTACAGGCTGGTGATATGACTCAGTGGTAGAGCTCTTACCAGCATGCACAAGGCCTTGGGTTCCTTCCCCAGTGCCAAAACAGCATCAAAGCAAGTCACGTCACAACCACCTGGGGCTGCAGAAAGATGCTCACACAGTAGAGTCCGTGCCTTGAAGTGTGAGGACCTGGGTTTGATCCGCAGAACCCATGTCAATAGCTAAGCTCGGTAGTATACACTTGTAATTCCAGTGTTGGGGAGGTGGAGTAGGGAGTTTCTGGGGCTTGCTGGACTGTCAGCCAAGCCTGGTCAGCAAATTCCGGTCAGGGAGAGACCTGTCTTAAAAAACAAGGTGGACAGCACATGAGGAATGCCACTCGAGGTTGTCCCCCAGCCTCCGCATGCACTCACACAAGGCTTCTTCATCACCATTTTTTAAGGTTTTTCTTTACATTTCATGTGTGTGGGGGGGATATATTATGAGTCATTTCACCAGCCGATCACTGTGTCTTACAATGAATCCATTTGTTTCTGTAAAGTGAGGCCAACCTGGGAAGACATAAGAAATCTGGCTTTTTTGATGCCTTCACAGGCTCTAGTCAGGAGCCCTGCCCCAAGTGTTCGGAATCACCTCACTTCAAAATAAGGATGAGGTGCTTGCACAGCAGCTCCCATAAGCCTGACAGGACAGCCCTGCCATGCAGCCCAGCATTGGTGAACACAGAAATGAGCATGTTTCCCCCTAGTCACAGCCCAATGCTTCCGAGGCCTTTGGAGACCTCAGGAAACCCCCAGACTGCTTCCTGGGGTTTTGATGTACCCCATAACAAATGCAAAGTTAAGCAGTCCTATTAAACTGGAGCAAAAGCCTCTTCCAGGAGAACTAACAGGAACCACATCACAGTGGCAGCAAAGCCATGGAGCCCTGCGACAGGCGCACTGGCTAATGATCCTGACCCCACCGTGAGCATGCAGATGTGTCTATAAAGGAGGAACTCTGTTCGTAAGATGCTATAGGTCTGGACTTTTTCTTTGGCTCTTATTAAATAAGAGCTCAGAAACTGCATGGTACAGAAGTATCCAGGCCCTGCTTCCGAGGCGCCTCCCAACCCCACAGAGTCAAATTCTTTCCTGGCTCCCTTTGGCTTCCTGAACGATGGGCTCCATCTTGGTCTCTCTCAGTGAGTTGGCAGAGCCCTGTCACCATCGCCAACAGTGTGGCATGGGGCCCATTGCTGCTTGCTGGCATTTACCTTTTCCACAGGGAGCAGAGCCGTGTGTCAGAGCTTTTGGCCCTAGCCCTTGGTTGCTCTGTGTATGGCCTGGAGCAGTCACTTGCTGTGCCAATCTCATGGGATGCCACACTCGTGGGCTGCATGGAGGGGCTGGGGAGATGGCTCCAGGAGGCACCTGCCAGAGGTGGGATGCAAGTGAAGTGGGATTCTCCTGAGAAACAGGATGAGTCAGGCTATGCCCAGCCAGTCCCACCATCGGCTTCACCTGCTTGCTGTAGCTGAGGGAGGGTGCTGGATTAGCCACTTTCCTCGTTGCTGTGAGAAGACACCCAGCAAGAAGCAGCTTAAGAAAGAAAAGGATGCTTTGGGCTCCTAGTTCAAGGGTACAGCCCATCCCAGTGGGAAAGTCATGGCAGCAGCCTGTGAGGCAGCTGGTCACATGGCGTCTGCAGCCACGGAGCACAGAGAGATGAACGCTGGTGCTCAGCGCCTTCTCTCCTTTGTATTGCTTCCAGGACCTCGGTCCATGGTGTGGCAACCCAACAGCCAGGGGCGGTCTAGAAACGTCCACACAGTCACGCCCTGAGAGTGGCTTGTCTCCTGAGTGATCCTGGAGCCTGTCAAGTTGACAGTATTAGTCGGCACTGATGGTTTGTTTAAGAAACATTCAGCTCATTTGGGCATCCACACCAAGCTCAGCATCCCCCGTCGAGACTTGTTGACTTCTGCAGCCCCATGCGCCACTCTCAGTCTCAAGGTTTCTCGCTGTCCCGAGTTCCTCCTCAGAAGCATGAGGAGGCCAATCTTGCCCCTTGGCTCAGAAGACTCTGCCCCCTCTGGGGAGAAGTAATACTTCACTTTCTACCACCTTGCTTTGTCCTGGAACTTCCCTGCCCTGTGGACTCTGAGTGTGTGTATAAGCTGCATCTCATTAACCCACATAGCTGTGTGCACCCATCGTCCGCATGGCTTTCTGAAATGCAGAGTTTTCAAGTTCCTTCTTTCTACAATGTCAATGTCTGAATGCATGCAAACGGGTAGCTGAGCCCTGCACCCAACACAGTGTCTCTCTGCCAGCGTCTGTCCACTGGAAAGTGCCGGCAGCTCTCGCTTCACCTGAAGGTGGCGCTGTGGCATGATTTCCACATGCCCTGGATGTGTGTGACCACACACCTTATCTAGGAGCAGAGAAACAGGGTCACTCCCAGCTCCTGCATCCTTACCTTCTAGGACTGAGCAAGGAAGAGAAAGCCCATGGCCCTGTTTGCCTTCTCCATGGGAAGGAGTCATCAAGACTATTCATATTTTTTCACTAACTATATACTCATTGACAGCTACAAGAATTATTTGGTAATATTGATAAAGAAGGATGTACATTAGCCCAAGTGTGATGGCACACACCTGCAATCTCTGGAGAAGGATGCAGGAGGATCACAAGCTAGAGACTAGCCTGGGCTACATAGTAAGCTTTAGTCCAGGTTGGACTGAATAGGAAAATTCTGTTTCAACACACCCAAATAAGAATGACAGGCACATATACACTTAGACGGGTGTACATGCACACATACACACACACACACACACACGCCTACTTTTGAGATGTTTTGCTCAAAAACCAAAAGAATGCAGTAAGAACCTTAGGAACCCACAGATTCCTGCTTCATTGGGCTTCTGCTGCTGCAACCAAATGCCCGGGATAATTTAAGAAGAAAGGACGATATTGGCTCATAGCCTTGCAGGTCCTGTCGAGGTCAGCTGGCCTTTCCACTTTGAGAATAAATGTCAGGTGATGCTGAAAGTCCATAGGTGGGAGACTTGTCTACCTTAGACCTTGGGTGGGAACTCAGGTGAACAGGCACGTAGGATGTTGGGAGGACAGGAAGCTTCTCTAAAAGTTACCATTTTCTGGCTCTAAGCACCTGTCAGAGATGACCTGCCAATTTGCCTCAGCAGCCTAGAGAAGGAGCAGTGAGTATCGGCCGCAGTTGCCAAGGACATTGCCAGGAGAGTTAGAATCCACTGTGAGAGACTCGCCTGGCTGGAGGAAGGTGGAAAGACAGACAGATACCATGCGGTCGTACAGGCAGCACACACAGCACTGTGACCCCATGTACCCCATGTCTTGTCAGTCCACTCTTTTAAAGCCACTAGATCATGCACGCAGAGGTCCTGCTTAGAGGCCATCAGAGCCCCGGGGGAGAGGGATTGACAGCTCCCCTGTGGGAGACCCTCCTATCCACCAATTCCTTAAACAAAAGCTGACAGACTGTGTCCCCTGAGGCTCTCTTCAGAGTGACAGTTGCTCATGATGTTGTCATGAGATCTTTTTTATATGGTTTATAGCAGTGTGTTCCCAGGACCACTAGGATAGTGTCATGGTTCATCTTCTTCATCATCATCATCATCATGGTTGCTCATGATTTGAAATCTCCTGGGAGACACACCTCTTTGATGGTGCTTTCCAGAAGTGACTGACTAAAGGGGACAGCTGCCCTCAAAGTGGGTGGCCCAGATATACTATGGTCCCAGGAAAAGGCAGTGCTATTCCCACCTTTCCTTCTTCCTAAGAAAGTGTGCCTGGTACTGCTGCCACCACCATCCTTCAGTGACATCAAACACCAGCCTCTTTCATCTCTTCCGGGCATACACCAAGCCTTCGGTGCCAGATTGGGGCCGCACCCAGTTTCATGGAGTGAGCATCTCAAAGTTCTCTGTTGAAGTTCTCAGCACGCAGATAGCCATTGTTGGACTACCCAGCCCCTCCGGAAGTATCCTAATACATATTACATATATTGGCTCCGCCCCTCTGGAGATCCCTGCTAATGCAGGGGACAGGGGCTGTGTTAGAAAGAGAGAAAGCTTCACAATGCGAGGAGGGGGCTCTGCCCTATGCTGTGAGCCGCCACCTTACCTGAGCTCTGAGCAGTAGGGTCTTAGCAGACTGTTCTGTCTCTAAGCCAAGCATCCCTGTAATTTTGTTTGTTCATTTGTTTTGTGAAAATCTTCCTCACACCAGTCCCACTCAGCCCAGACAGACCCTCAGGAGAATTGGGACCACACATTCTCTGGTCCTCAACCATCAGGATGTAGGAATGCAAGGACTCGTGGATGACAGTGATCAGAGATGGACCAGCCAGGCTGGAAAGGGATCAGCATGAGGTGAGAGCTGAGGTAAGGGACTAGCATAGAGGAAGTAACCCTGGAAACAGCCATGTTGCAAATCTTCGTCTGGCAAGACCAGCTACTAATTTCTTCTCCAGTATGACCGTGGGTAATTGTCAAGTGTTGACCAGGAAAGAGAGCAGCAGCAACTTCATTTTAGTGAACTTTCCCAAGGTACCTGCCTAGCCCATGGCTTCTAACCCTTCTTTCTCCACCTGGGGGAGTTTGGAGTGAGGTTACCAAGTAGAAGAAAATGCAATCAACAACAATTTTTGAGATTCTCAAGGAAGCCCCAAGCCTAAGCCCATGGCCGAGTGTGTTCCAGGCACACAGAGATGGTAGAAGGCCGCTTCAGACACTTATCCTCAGTGCTTGGTGAGTGTATGTATCTGTACCATGTGAGGGCAGTGCTCAAGGAGGCCAAAAGAGGGCGACAAATTCCGTGAAACTGGAGTTAACAGACAATTGTGAGCCCTGTGCAGGTGCTGTGGACGCAGGGAACTGCAGGTGTTGCCAATTGCCATCGCTCCACCCCCCTCCACTCTTTCTGAATTGCCTGGACAGATTGGGGGAAATACCCAGGCTTCTTTCCCATCCCCTAAGAGGCTAGTTGATTTACATATGGTGATCTCTGGGCAATGAGAGTTGCAAACCCCCCAATGGAGATGGACCCCGAGCTGGAGTTTGGAAGCCCTCGAGGACCTGCAGGTGCAGCTGATCCAGGTGTTGGGATGCCTGCTGACCCTACTCACTACAGCTGCGGTGTCCAGACAGCATGTGATCGCCTTCGCCAGTGTCACCATGAACGATTTCCTACATTGGCAAACATCCTCAAATCCCTCCCAACAGAACAAAAGCAGAAAATTAGAAAATTACAAGCCTTTAGCATTGTTCAGTAATTTCTATTGTAGTTGGGGTACAATTGTTCAATTTTTTTGTGTGAGCCAAACAATCTTTGTCTGTGCCCTGCATTTGAGACTGAACGTGCATATTTAGGACGTTGCTAAAGTGATTAATTCTACAGTCATTTTGCTCCCAACCACAGCCAGTTATGTGTTGAGATGAAGCTTCCAGAGCTCCACTCACAGCCCTCTATCGTATCATATTATTCTTTAATAATATGGTAGCAACTCTCGTGTGTGTGCGTGTGTGTGTGTGTGTGTGTGTGTGTGTGTGTGTGTGGTTTTTAAACATTTCCCTTCAAAATGGCTTGAATGAAAATTCCTAGATGGGACCTGTTCTGTGATTTGAGATTTTCTTCTTCTTGGTTGCTGTTTCTAATTCACAAAGGGCCCAGGCACGCTTCCTTCTCTGAGGTCAAGGATTGCTGAGCACTGGATGACTGCAGGGCGCTGCCCTTTGCCTCCAAATATCTCAGAGTCAGTTGCAAAAGGAAGGGAGGGAGGAACTGCGGGAGGTGGGGAAAGGTGGGCACATGCAAAGAAAGAGGGATGAATGGAAGACAGGAAGGGGGAGGAAAAGAGAAGGGAGAATGAAAGGAGAGGAACTGAGAAAGGAAGGGAAAGAGGGAGGAAGGGAGAAAGGAAGCTGCAAAGAGGGAGGGGAGAACAAAAGGAAACGGGAGAGGAGGGGAAAGAAGGGGAAAGAAGTGGGAAAGAGGTGTCTTAGCAAAATTTGAGATTTTAACTGAATCCCAGCTCTTAGCCCCTTCTAATTTTCTGATAGCCCTGCGTTCCAGTGTACCTAGGAAATGGACTCACCTGAGATACACAGAGTCATCAACAGCCACAGCGAAACCTTTCCAGTCAGATAGATTCGGCAAAGCCAAGATTCCTGCATGGCACATACAGCAGCCATACGATGTGGCTGCAAACCAGAAACGGCTCTGTTGACCCACATGCTTGCTGCTTGAGGCCCAGCCTGTCGCAGATACCCATCCTCTCTTCCAGAAAGAAGTTTCCTTTGTGTTGAAATTCTCAAAAGATAAAAATGCATTTTAAAAAAGTAAATATAAGAATAACAGTTCTACGTTGGTTTAAAAAATAAAGAAAAAAGGAAAACTTCTCTGGCTGTATCCCTGCATCTTATTTGTGATTTTCCCTCTTGATGCTCAAAGCTCCTGATCCTCCAGCTCCCATATCCCCAGAGTTGGAGTTATACAGTGCCCCGCTATGCCCATGCTCACACGGTGCTAGGACCAAACACGGGACTTTGTGTATACTAGGCCAGGCAGGGCACCCTGGCAACTGACCCGCATCCCCAGTCCAGGCTTCATGTTCTGGCCTAAGTCAAACCCTCACCTGCTCTCCTGGGAATTAGGATCTGAACAGGTAGGAAGCACCCAGCTCTTCTGCCCTCTGCAGCTTCAAAGCCCCTCCCAAGATCCTGAGGTGGAGCTCTGTGCCTTCCCTGGTGAGCTAACTGGCTTGTGCTTTACCTCCCTGCTCATTGCTCAGCCCCCCCCCATCTACTCTCTGGTGTCTTTTGACATCAGATAAGCACCGGCGGCAGGCACCACCTTCCGGTCACTCCAGAGGCCACACTAGAAAGTGCTGCAGGTGCCTTTAACTGGGGCAGATCGCGGCAAGAGTCGAAGTCAGCGAATAATATCTGAACTTGCCCTTGACTCCAGAGGGACTGGCATGCTCCATGCGAATTGTATCCATTCTTTCTCTCGTGACCGTGCTAAGTGACCCTGACAGACGTGTCTTGAAGGAGAACGGATCTACTCTGGCTCAGGATTTGAAGCAATGCATCCCCTCCATGGCTGTAGGAGCATGCCGCTGGGACTTGGTCCCTCTCACACCCAGTAAGACAGGAATGGCGCTCAGCTCTCTGTCTGTTCTCCTCTTCCCCCCAGGCCTTAGCCATGGGATGATTCCTGTGTCCCCCCTCAGTTAGCCCTCTCTGAAACACCCTCATAGAAATACCCCGAAGCTGACCTAGGCACCCTGCATATATGATACAGTTGTGTAACTTGGTCCTCATGAGGTACTCCTAACAGTGGGAAGAGGGGCTGTCTCTAATTCTTGGCTTTTGGGACCCTATCCCTCACACTGGGTCACCTTGCCTAGCCTTGGGGAGGTACTTAGCCTTACTGCAATTTGGTATGCCATGTTTTGTTGATATTCATGGAAAACCTGTCCTTTCCTAAACAGAAAGGAAGGAGTGTGTTGGAAGGGGACAGAGGGAGATGGGAGGAGGGAGTGGGAGGAGAGGAGGGAGGAGAAACTTGGGCCAGGATGTAAGATAAACAAACAAATTTATGAAAGAAAGAAGGAAAAGAAGGAAGGAAGGAAGGAAGGAAGGAAGGAAGGAAGGAAGGAAGG
>LOJH01027077.1:19223-31966 GCA_001685095.1 Ellobius talpinus
GAAGGAAGGAAGGAAGGAAGGAAGGAAGGAAGGAAGGAAGGAAGAAAAGGAGGAAGGCAGGCAGGAAGGAAGGAAGGTACGTGTCTCAGTCTCAGTCTTTTGGATTGTTACAGATCTCGCCAAGCTGACAGTGGAGTTTAACCATCATGCTGCCTACATAACTTTAAATTTCCAATTTTTTTGTTTGTTTGCTTGTTGGTTGGTTGGTTTGCTTTGTTTTGTTACAAGGTTTCTCACTAGCCTGGAACTCACCAAATAGACTAAGCTAGCTGGCCAGTAAGCCCCAGGATCTGAGTCCTCAAGATTGCAAGGCACAGACTTTACTGACTGGGCCATCCTTTAAATCCTATCACTGTCGCTGGGGAGACACAGTAAATAAAGCTGAATTCTGACCACAGAGCTCCTCAGCAATGAGAGTGACACACATCGCATGAGAACCCTTGAGCTATCACACAGGACGCAAGGAGCCCACCACATGCGAAAAGGTTCCATTTACTTCACTCTGCAAAGAGCTGAATGACTCTGCAGCCTGAATCAGATTAGTGGCTGCCTGGGAGGATGGGGTGCAGATGGGCTGATGGGAAAAGGGACATGGACACTCTGGGATGGTGGGAACTCTCCATGTGCTGACAGAGGTGGGAACTCACGGGGTACCAATTGTCAGAAAAGACTGACTGCAGGCTCCAGAACTGAGTGTGTGTTTCCCTGGTTGTAAGTTACTCCTCCATTAAGAAATCACTAGAAATTAAGGCACAATTCATCTGCTGTGTTGACATGCGTCTGTGTTCCAGTGCGTTCTAGAACATGTCCTTTTCTTACCAGGAGAGACTCCACACAGCGTTTTCTAGGCCAACCCGGAAGGACCATGTATTTACTCTAACCTCAAACTTCATTGTACGTATCAGAAAAGGCCTTTTTTTTTCTTTTCTTTTTTTTTTTTGTCGGTCTTGTGGTCAACTGATTCTTTTTTAAATGGTAATGCAAGAGACCCGGAGGATGACTCAGTCAGGCAAGGATTTGTCAGCAAGCAATAGGACCTAAGTTCAATTCCCAGCACCCATGTAGAAGCCAGGCAAGATGATGGGCACCTGCTATCCTAGCAGTGGGAGACAGAGACGGGCACCCAGCCTAGCCTAATAAGCAAGCTCCAGGTTCGGTGAGAGACCCTGTCTCAATCAGTGAAGAAGATGAAAGGAAATAGCATAGGCCCACAATGTACATGTGTACTGGTGTTCATCCATACAAACCCACATGATACATGTAAACATGCACACACACACTCAGTAGGGGGAGGGAAAGCAAAAAGAAAAAGACATAGAAAAGAAACAGGAGAGGAAGAAAGGATGGAGAGGAGGGAAGAAGGAGGGAAAGAGAAAGAAAAGACAAGAAGCACTTTTCATTGAAAGCTGAAAGGTGTGACCAATCGTTAAGGCCACATTGGAGAATTTCCTTTGGGAAGGCAATTCCCAGTGGAACACCTCACCCAGCTACAGATGCTTCTGGCAAATTGTGCCCAGTGCTGGGTTCTGGCTGTTAGCCCACACAGACATTACTCAGCAAAAATCTTGGATGAGTTTAAAGAATTCCCTGAGGTCCACAGCTGCAGACCGAGCCTCTGATGATGTATGAGGCCTCTATTTAATTACATGGCTTTTTTTCATAAGTACTTGAAAGAGAAGCAGCTTTAGATTATTTTTAACTTGTTTTATGGGGAAGAGAACTAAGCCTCATTTTGACAGCTCCCTGGGTTACTACTTGAGGAGTTAGAATTTGGGTGTCCTCACTTCTTTCCCACAAGCCCTGGCCATAATAGATACAACAGTAACAATTCAGAAACAAGGGCCTTGTCCAATCCGTTATGACACAGCCGATGACTCTATAAGCCCAGATGTTCCCACTAGTAGTAGCTCAGGCGCCTGTCCTGGGACTTTGTAGCATTAGACACTCTCCCTGCTGGGTCTGCTCAAGGCCACAGGTGAACCACTGGTGGGCTATGGCATCAGTCCCCAGAACTAGGAAGTGGTCCACAGGCCACGGCTGTGCAGCTTCCAGGCAATCAAACAGCTCTTAGGGAACGCTGGCATATGACTTTCATTTCTCTATTTCCAACCCCCCATGTGCACACACACACACATACACACACACACACACACACACATGCATTGCACATGTGCATATCTGCAAGAACCCACATAAAGGTCAGAGGTGCATTCTATGACTTTTTTTGTTTGTTTGCTTTGAGACACGCTCCTCATTGGCCTGGAGTTGTGCCGTTGGCTCAGCTAGCTGACCCAGGAGATTCCAGGGATCTGCCCCCCCATCTTATCTCTGCTCGGATCACAGAGAAGCAATGCTGCACCCAACTTTTTACATGGGTTCTGAGGATGCGGACTGGTGCCTGCATACGCATGAGGCAAGCCCAAGCCATCCTTTTATCTCAGGCATGATTTCATTCTGCCTCCAGCAGAAGTGGCAAATCACACACTAACCACATGACTCTACACTGTGCCACACAACCATTCTGATTTACCTTCCATATGGCATTGCTTCCAAAGCCTCCATTCTCGCCAACAGTACGTGTAGCCAAGTGCTGGCGGACAGGCATGCTATCTATGAAGCCTGCCATCAGAGGAGTCTATCCAACGCATCAACCGTGCAACAGCCCACCCTCTACTGCACAGTTCACTGGCTGTGCACTTTCATATGGGGTCTGTCACTTACACTTTCCCATATTAAAACTTAATTGAAATGTCATTCCTTTACAGAAAGATGCCAGCTTAACAGATGGCTTCTAATTGTTATGGCCACGTTATTTCACGTTGGATGCTATTGCACTTGATTTCACGCAATTGCTATTTGTTTAAGTGCTGGGCTGGTTGAAGACATTTCTTTCACATTAAAAACCTTATAGTCTAATAGGACTGTAAAACCAGTCATTAAAACAAATCAGTTAAGACTGAAAATGATGGTGCCAACCATCCTAGAACAATGGAAAGAATGATTGATAATTGAAAGCTGAGCTGGCTTTGAGGAGAGTGGGAGGTGTTTGTACAGAAACATCCAGGTGGGTGAGTAAGAAGTGGGGGACACACTGTGAGTGCTGCACTGAACGAGGCATGTGGGAATAGTGAGGTAACCAAATCCATGGCCACGGCCACATCTGGTGCAGGTGAACAGTGAGCTAACCAAATCCACAGCCACGGCCACATCTGGTGCAGGTGAACAGTGAGCTAACCAAATCCACAGCCACGGCCACATCTGGTACAGGTGAACAGTGAGCTAACCAAATCTACAGCCACGGCCACATCTGGTACAGGTGAACAGTGAGCTAACCAAATCCACAGCCACGGCCACATCTGGTGCAGGTGAACAGTGAGCTAACCAAATCCACAGCCACGGCCACATCTGGTACAGGTGAACAGTGAGCTAACCAAATCTACAGCCACGGCCACATCTGGTACAGGTGAACAGTGAGCTAACCAAATCTACAGCCACGGCCACATCTGATAAATGTGAACAGTGAGCTAACCAATTCCACAGCCACGGCCACATCTGATAAATGAGAACAGTGAGCTAACCAAATCCATGCCCACAGCCACATGTGGTGTATGTGAACAATGAGCTAACAAAATCCACGCCCACAGTCACATCTGGTGCATGTGAATGGCTAACCAAATCCATGCCCACGACCTCATCTGATGAATGTGAACAGTGAGCTAGCCAAATCCACAGCCACGGACACATCTGGTGCATGTGAACACTGAGTTAGCCAAATCCACAGCTACACCCACATCTGGTGCATGTGAATAGTGAGGTAACCAAATCCACGGCCACGCCCACATCTGGTGCATGTGAACAGTGAACTAATCAAATCCACTGCCATGGCCACATCTGGCTCTGCCCTGACTCTAAGTTTCAAAGCTCCTTAGGTCTTCTCTGAAATCCCTCTGGGCTTCTCTTTAGTTTTGAGTTCACAGTATGGGTCTGCGGAACTCAGCATTCTTTGAGTTGAGAATTCTCTCTCTTGAGGTCAGGGAGGGAATGGGCTTGCAGGACAGAAACACATCAGAGGCAAGAGCACAGACAGGAGAGGCACAGAGCACAGACGGGAGAGGCACAGAGCACAGACGGGAATGCTCTGCAGGCTTTCAGCTACCCCAAGTATCTTTTTTCCCCCAATATTGAGACAATGGCCTTTGTTCACTTCTCTCTCTACTGATGTTAGCTGTAGATACAGTGTTCCAGAGAATCCACCAAAGGAGCTGAGTAACAGCACAGCTTGGCTCTCAGCCCAAATCCCTCCCATTCCTCCCTGTGAGGAAGGTTCCTCAACCCTGCCCCAGCCTCCCAGCTGTTTCAATCACCCAGTGATGCCATTTTTCTCTTTCCTTCTCGGAAAAGGCTTGAACAGGAGTTGGGAGGAGATGGCTCAGTGGATCACGTGCTTGCTGCAAGTGTGAGAACCTGAGTGGGGATCACCAAACTCCTCTAAAAGTCTGGCAGGACAGTGTGCACCTGCAACCACAGCAGAAGCCAGACAGGCAGATCCTGGGTGCTTTCTGGCCAGCAAGTCAAGGCCAAGCTGTGAGCCCCAGGTCCAGTGAAAGAGCCTGCCTCAGAAAGTCAGGTGGAGAGCAGAAGACACCCCATACTGTCCTTCACAGGCACACGCCCATAATACAACACACACACACACTCACACACACACACACACACACTTAACTTTCAAAATAGAAAATGCTAGCACAAACTCGTGAACTTCTATATAGAAATGACAATGGCTTCCCCAGGGCCCTTTTTACTTTAGCAGAAGTCTGCAACTTTCTAAGACAAGATCATGTTATTATGAAGGGCCAGGAATGGCAGGGGATCCTGAAGTCTTTAAAATGGTTCCATCTCTTGGGACAGCGAGATGGTTCAGTGGGTAAAGGAAAGGTACTTGCTGCAAGACTAGGGATCTAAAATCAATCCCTGGGACTACACACACACATACACACACACACACACAAACAAATAAATAAATGAATATTTTTAGTGTTTTAATGTCCCATCTTCTTAGTCACATATCACCCTGAAGTCCACATTAAGGGAATAAGTTACCTAAAAGGGAAAAATGTGCCCTTAGGCTTTTCTTGAAAAGAATGGACTATGAGCCAACCTGGAAAACTGGGGGAAGGTGAAGACTCTACAGAAGGTGCTAGATGGTCTTTCTAGAGTTTGTGGAGGAAGGAGTCATCAAGGGACCAGAAAGGCACAGAGACGGGAGGCAGCATAGAAAACTTATTGGAAATATCAACCTCTCCCAAGAGCTGGAAGCCTGCTGGGTTCATCCCAGCACTCTACCGAAGTGACCTTTGGTTCACCAGTATGGCTTAAATACATAAGCAGCTAGGTGAGGCCGGTGCCCTGGGATGAGAGGGACTCAGACACAAATCCACCTCTCCTTTGGCTGCAGCTAAAGCTTTGGGGGTAAAGAATCCAAATGCCTACAGGTCTTGCTAACGGCCATCCTTATGACACACGTTGAGCATGCTCAGTGTTCCTGTTGGTGGTCTTTGCCATACATATGCTAGACATACCCAGAAGCATCCCCATTAGCCATCTTTCCTTCTTGACCTTGACCTTAAACTGAGCATGCTCAGTAACGTACATAGTAAATTCTGCACGCTCTGGAGGGTGCCCATCCCTAGTATGCTTTTCGATAGCAACAGTATGGGCACCATTGTTCAGGGAGATTACTGCCTAGGAATGACTCCCATGCTCTCATCTGTTGCCCATGGTGACCCTTTCTCCACGGTTTTACATCTTGACTATATGTCTTTCAGTTTGTGCTTTTCCAGAGGCAAGCCCAGATAGCCACAGATTGCTGTGCGTATCTGCTTATCCAGAACGGCTGAGGGAGGCAATTCTGGTGGCCTAGATCTCTGTCCTTTTGGTTTTGAGTTCTTCCCAAGAGGAAAGGCAGCCAAGCTTATCTTAATCGCTATTATAGCCCAGGTATTTTGCACGAGGCCTGGAGCAGACTTTGTTCTCAACAAATATTTATAAACAAGAGAGTGAATTGTTCCACAGTTCCCAAAGAATTTAACACAGGAAACTGTCTTGAGAGGCAAAGTTTTCCTTCATTGTTGCTTTAGGTCTTTTATTTGGAATGCATTTTGGGCTTCTAAAAGGTTTCGGTCTCATTGTTAAATTGATTATGGATGTAAATGTGTAGCTCAGAGATCTAGGAAAGTGAGCTAAAACAATATAGAACCAGATAGTATAGACAAAAATCAATAATTCTTGAAATCACTTTTCCTGACCAGGAGCCTAAGAAACTTTCACACAGAACTGACTGTTGGCAGCTCTTTGCGACAAAGCCTTGGAGTGTAATTCAGGCACAGTCCACTCTTGTTTCTAGGAATCATCCCTTCCGGTTGGTGTGTAAGCAGGCACCAGGGAGTTATTCCTCTGCATGGAGACAGAGTGAGTCGCTCTTTACCCTGCACTTGGCATGAGCCAAACCCAGCACTGAGTTGTTTGGGGATAAGAAAGGTCCACTGTTGCAGCTCTCCAGGTCAGGGAAACCATGCATCCTCCAAGTTCAGAAGAGATAAACTGTTTCTTTAGCATTATTTTCTGAGTACCAATAGAGCCAAGCGTTAGACGGGATGGAAACCATTGCTGCCCACCCCGGCCGGCTTCACAGTTGTGTTCCATAGAGCTGTGGAGATGGTTCTAAGAAAAGGACAAAACACCATTACAAAACTGACTTTTAATTGTGTTTATTTTATTTTATGTGCATGTGTTCGTCTACATGGACATTTGTGTTTCACATGTGTGCCTAGTGACCAAGGAAGCCAAGAGAGGGCACTGGATTCCCTGAAAGTGGAACTATAGACAGTTGTGATTCTCTCTGTGGTGCTGAGAACCCAGTTCAGGTCCTCGGCAAGAGCAATGAGTGCTTTTAACCTCAAGCATTCTGTCCAGCCCCCACCGTCTTCAGAGTTGGTCATTTCTCTCAAGTGAATACTGTTCAGGCTGTTGCTTTTGATTCTAGACGTTTTGGAGGAGATTCTTGCTAATTGGGTGAGTATTCAGAAGTTCTTACTCTCCTTATCTACTTAGAGTATTCCCAAAGAGTTGCTTGTGTATGTCACAGCGTCAGAGGGTGTGGAAGGGGGAGACACAGCTCCCTACTATTGGCTGTAGCAGCCTAAGGAGCTCTGCTCAGAGACCTCCACTCAGATGGAGCCAAGACGAGCCAAAAGGAAGCAGAGCTGGAGTTTATCAAGAAGTCATCGCAACATAAATTTCAGCACAGGTGTTAACGGACAGTGCACATCCCCACGCAGACACAGGCTTCTTCTCAAGGGTCGTATTTAAATATCTTCAACGGCTGTAAATACACTCCAGGTTCTGCAAACCCCCTTCCATAACCCAGGCCCATCTAAGGATGATACTGTCCACCATGGGCTGGGCTCTCCTATACTAATTAGCAATCAAGGAAATACCACCACACGCACACACGCAGGTCAGTCTGATGGTGGCAGTTGCTAAACTGAGGTTCCCTCTTCCCAGGTGTGCCATGTTGGCGACTAGAATTAGCCATCCCACCCACAGATGACGAGAAGAAGGAGGGGGGAGAATCTGAAGTCTAAATAGAGCTAGAACGAGTAACATTATAGAACTATAAACTAAAAATATTCTTAAATAAAAAATTCCCGTGGAGGAAAGATGGATTCCAGCTCTCTCCTGATTAACTCTAACAAATGTTTAGAAAAAGAAGCCATGCAAAGCCTCCACAATTGCTTGCAAAGTTTGCATGATGAAGGAAGGCTCCCCAAGCCATCCCATGAGTCCAGGAGCATCCCAATAACAGAACAAACAAAGCCAGCCCTGAGAAACTATAAACTCAGGTCCTTTATGAGTACAGACACAAGGGTTTGCCAAAAAGTACAAGTGAGCTGGATGTGGGCCATACAAATGACTGTAAGCACAGTTAGTCCTGAGCACGCAAACACCCAGCTGAGACTCCGAGGCTGAAGCACGCACCTAGATGCTGCCTCGGCTAAAAGCACCAACAGGTGAGCTGAGCCCACAGGAAAATGAGTGCAGAATGAAAGCCCAGAGCCTCTCCCTTCATCTGTGTCTGTCTGGTTTTGCTGTGGATCACACCTGTCAACTTCTGCAGATTGGTATGCATTGTATCAAAATCTCTTCCAAACTGAAACCTGCCTTCCAGGAAGGAGCGGGGAAGTGCGTGAAACTCACATGCTGGGGAAAGCAGAAACTTTCAAGCTGCCAGGGCCAGTCCCCAGGGTTAGAGTCAGGAAACAGCTGTGTGGGCAAGGAGCTGAGCAGATGAGCTGCTGAAAGGAGATCTGGACCCCTTGAGCTGACTGCATACCTTGCAGAGGGCTCAGAGTCTGGCAAGGGGGCAGCTTTCACGAGCCTCCATCTGTGCTAGGATGGGCTTTTTGGTGATGCAACTGTATTTGAGTTATCCCTACTCTTCCTGCAAGCAGCCCCGCAGCTCAGAGGTTCGGCACATTGGACTTTGACAGAATCATTATCTTGATCTGTCTGTCATCCCTATCTAGGGTAAGTTGGTGCGTGTGTCTGTCTGTCTGTCTGTCTGTCTGTGTCTCTGTGTGTGTCTATGTGTCTCTCTGTATGTATCTGTGTGTATGTTCTGTCAGCACCCAGGAAAAGCATCACACAAGACAGCCTGTCAATCACTCAAGACGTTATCTTTCTAACTCCCCTCTAACAGTAGGCTATTGAGAAGAGCACAGAGGAATAATCCTTGGTGCTGGTGCAGGAGATATGGTCCAGCTGTCATGCACAATTACTTCTCTTCCAGAAGACCTGGATTTGGTCCCCAACACCCACACTGGGTGACCCACAACCTCCTATAACTCTAATTCCAGGGAATCTAATACCTTCGTCTGGCTTCCACAGGCACCTGCATACATGTGGCTCACATAAACCCATAAACACACACATGCACATAGAAATAAATTAATAAGTTCTTTAAACCTTTGTGTCATTGGGTGGGGTAGTATTTTTCTGCCTATGACATTGTTCTAGTTAGCTTCCTATTGCAACCATAAAGCAATGAGCAAAAGCAACTTGGGAATCAACGACTTTATTTGGCTTACACATCATAATCACAGTCTATCATTGAGAGAATTCAGAGGAAAAAAAACTCCAACAGGGCAGGAACCCAGAGGCAAGAACTGAGGAAGTGACCATGGAAGAATGCTGTGTATTAGCTTGCTCCTCGTGGCTTGCTCAGCTTGCTTTCCTAGATGACCCAGGACCACCTGCCTAAGGATGGCATCACCCATACCAACCACCAGTCAAGATGTTCCCACAGACTTGCCTACAGACTAATCTAATGGAGCTCATTTCTTAATTAAAGCTCCTCTTCCAGATGACCCTAGTGTGTGTCAAGATGACAAAAAACTAACCAGCACAGACATCCAGTGTAGATTATGTGAAGAGAAAACAACGAATGACTGTTGCTTACCAAAATCAAGAATGCCACTGGGAAAATGAAATGGCCACCCATGAAAGGAAGAAAAATATTTGCAAATGACATTTGATAAGGATTTTCTAATTTATCAACAGTAAGAATAACTGACCCAGTGGGAATGGGCGAAAGGACTGAATGGTCGTTTTCTAGAGATGCTGACAAGCATACGGGAAGATGCCCAGGATCTGTGATGGCTAAGAAGCTGCAACCTCACACCGCAGATTTGCAGCTTTAACTCTGTCTCCTCTTGCTCTTGCTCTTGCTCTTGCTACTGCTGGGCATATTCTTCTACACACTCTGTCAACCTGGAATACGTTACCCCAGCGGCTGGAGACATGGCTCAGGGGTGAAGAGCTTTTGCTGCCCTTACATAAGACTGGAGTTCAGTTCCCAGCACCCCCACCCACCAGGTGACTCCAATCACAGGAACGTCATCTTCTGGGGATCTGACTCCCACTCTGGTCTCCGCAAGTATTTGTACAGACATGTACATTCAGCATGCATGAATGTGCACACGCATGCATGCACAAGTGTGCACACACACAAAACCACAATTTTTATGTAAAGCAGCCAACATCTTTTGCGGCAATCACAATGGGGAAAGATAACTTTGTTCATTCTGTCATGTCATCTCTATATTCCTTTGTGCGGATCTCAGTTCTCGCCTGGCTCTCTCTCTTCTCAATGAAATACTCCTCATGGTTCTCAGAGAGCAGGTGTGCTGCTAATGAATTCTTTCCAGTGTTTTTCCTGAATATGTCTTGATTGCTTCTCTGCTTTTACCAGCACATATTTCCACATTCATATGTTTTCCTCTCAGATCTTTAAAAATCCCACTCCACTGCCGTCTGTTGTGTAAAATCCCCCACAAGATGTTTGCTGGAATCCTTGTCTTTTCCTCTCTTTGTGTGTCATAGGCTCTCATTTCCTTTGATTGCCTTCAAGAATTGTTTCTTCACGTTTTATTTTCAGTAATTTGAATATGACTAAGCCAGGTCTCTGTGTGTGTGTGTGTGTGTGTCTATGTGTTTTATTTATAGTGCTTGCTTTTCTGTAGGCGTATTTTTAAATATTATATATATAATATATATGGGGGTATTTGCACATGCAGGCAGTTGCCCACAGAAGGCAGAGAGGGCACTGGACTCCCTGACGCTAGAGGTACAGGAGGTTGTGAGAACACCCGATGCAGGAACTGAGACCAGAACTTTGGTCCTCTGCAAGAGCAGCAAATGCTCCCAAATGAGACATCACTAGCCCTCTATAAGGTCTTAAGATTGGTATTTTGTAGCTTTCATTTCATTTGGGAAAATATCAGCCATTATCTCTTCAAATACATCTTTTCTCTTCTCTCCCCTGAGATTTGGGATGCTCAGTACTGCCCTGCAGGTCTTGGATATTTTTATTTTCTGAGCAAATACATTTAGTTATGTGGCATTTTTCTATTAGCCTACTTAGAAATACTCAGATAATTTCCTTATGTAGGTCAATTTTATTGATGAGCCCATTGAAAGCATTCTTCATTCCTGTTCCTGTATTTACGTCTGTAATTTTTACCCTGTGTCTTCTACAACTGCTATTGATTTGAACCACACACGCTCACACATGCCATAGCCTTGCTGGGAACCACTTAATTACTACTATTTAATTCTCTGTGATAGTTTCCATGGCTCATTTCTGCCATTCACTGTTGATGGACTTGCCTCTCGATAACAGGTTGTTTTCCTCTGCGTGTGTGCGGTATGTATGCATGTGTGGTGTGTTTATGTGGTATGTCTATATGTGTATGAGTGTGTGCATGTGTGCATGTAGGCATGTGTATGTGTGTGGTGTGCGTGTGTGCGTATCTTGTAACTTTTATTTGAAAGCCAAACATCATTTGCACCCAGAAGCTGAAATAAGCAGTATTTGTGCCTGGAATCGGGGTCATGACTTTTTGTGCTGGGATAGCTGGGGCATGTTAGCCAGTGGTGAGCTGCACCTGGGATTATTGCTATGATCTCTGCCAAGGCACTGCAGATACTATTCTAGCAAGGCTGTGCATCAAGGACAGTCTTGGGCTGTGCAGTTTCACCTCCCCCCATACTCCTGGTCCACCCTCGCCAAAGTTTCCTGTGTGCTCTGTCGTCAGGCACCTTCCCAGTGGTGGATTGTTGTGACATGCGCCTTGACCTTTGCTTGCTATCTGAGTGAGGCTCCCTGTCGTCTCAGCTCACCTTTCCTTTCACGAGGGCCCATATCACTGGGCCACAGTAACAGACTATTTCGAGGATGCTGGGCTCCTCCCTGTGGCAAGCACACTGTCCCACAGAGTTGAGCACATCTGTGACAGCTGGGCACAAGGAGAGATGTCTAATGATACGAGCCTGTGAGGGAACCCTCCTTCCTCATTAAGTGTAGATTTTGTCTTTTCTCTTTGCTCCCGATGAGTCTTCTTTGCTAGTCTTCCCTAAGTCTCCTGTCTGTAGGAGAAATGGGGCAGAAAGAGCTAAGCCAGAGACTTCCTCCTTCCCCACAGTGGGGGCTGCTGCCTCCTCTGAGTCTGCCATCCAAGGGGAGGCCCTTGGTTCTCCACATACCAACTCTTTTCTGGTGCTCAGAAGGTCTGTAGCGATGAGGCTATGCTTGGATTATGCAAATGCCTCTGTGCCCAGGTGTCTGGGCTTCTCATGTTCAGCCTTTGGAAGGCATTTAGAACCCTAATTTCAGACACTTCCATGGCAGCTGCATTTCCTCTCTCACAGGCCAGCTGGGCTCAGGAGTATTTCTAGGGGGTACCCCAGCTCCCTAGTGTTTCAGGAAGTTAGTTGTTCTGTGGCTTCAGCCCTCATAGATCAGACAAGCCAGGACCCTGTGGCGGGGTTATCTAACTCTTTCGTGTTATTAGGTAAGGGACATCTCTCCTTCTAGACTTCTCCAGCTTCAGACGCCATGGTCCTTGGCATCTCAATAAGCCCATTGGTGTCCCTCTATGGGGACAGCCATAGAAGGATGTCCAGGGAGAGAGCCTGATATGAACAGAATGAAGAGATAAACGTGATACTGGTGCCAAAGATTTGATAACATAAGGTGATTTGATAACAGAAAGGAGAGACTATATTCTAAAAATATCACACATGAGCTGCATAATGCATTTAAGGCTAAAATATATATAAAGAAAAAAGAAAGTGGGGGCTGGAGAGATGGCTCAGAGGTTAAGAGCATTGTCTGCTCTTCCAAA
>LOJH01027078.1:0-18181 GCA_001685095.1 Ellobius talpinus
AATTCAGCATCTTGTCCAATAACACCAGCCCTCACAGCAACAGGAGTCTCTGAATAAAGGAAGAAAAAAAAGAAAGAAAGAAAACTTCACAGTAAATTAAGTACAATTAGCAGAGCAAACATCAGCTCTCCCAGCTCAGGAAAGAAGCAATCAGTCAGCCTTCATTCTCAGCACCCATTAAGACGGGAACCATTTCTCAAACCAGTGATCTTTGGAGCGAACGTCATGATGAGCGCCCTCCTAAATTAGGGCATCCTCATTAAGAAGTACCATAACCATATTCAACTGCAGCTTCTGCTAAGAAGTGGGGGCGATAAAGCTTCCCGAGAGGCAACAGCTTTTAGATTCTTTTGATCCCCACCCTAAAGACAGCTAAGTCTGTTCCAACACTTTGACAAGCTACACTCCTTTTTAATGTTCCTCTAAGCAAAAAGCATTTCTTTGGATGATGGACATAAAAAGCAAGAAGGGGCCTCTAGATCTGCTCTCTCATTTAATAAACGAGAAGCCAGAGGTTGGACTATGGCAGATAATCGCTTGTGCCCCAGAGCTAGTGAGTTGCATAACTGGCTTAGCATACAACACATAGCCAGAGATAGACCCCTGGGGGACAAGAGCCTGCCAGCTCATCACCTTCTCTGGTTTTGCCAACTCCAGAGGTACCGACAGGGACTCAGAGTCCAGGGAACCAACCTTACTGAAACCTTGCTCAGACCTCTGTTAGGTCTCAAACCCAGGACAAAGGACTAACCGTGGTGCCTATTATCATATCAAAGTGAATGCTGGCTTCCAGGTTCTCTCAGCATTCATCAGTCCCTACCTGTTACAGGGTCATGGCAGCAGGTGAAGCATGGGGTAGTTTTTTTGTTTTCTTTTTCAGTGATCTGCATTACCACAATACAGGTGGGATCATTGATGCCCCCATCTGTCTTCTTTGGAGACCTAAGGGTTGCCACTCAGAGTTGACATTTCTGTCTATCATGGCAAGCTTTCTCATTACACATTTTAAATACTGTATTCAGCAGATCTCTGAAGTGTTTGAGGACCATTATGTAACAAGTATACCTAATTTTAAACAAATCTTATTTGTTTTTAGTTACTTGCTTTAGGCTTAACCTTGAAAACACATTAACAAAGTTAGCACAGAAAAAGAGGCTAGACATATATCTTCAAGTTAGTTGTTAACCCAAATAGACATTAGGAATTTATAAACCTTACTTATTAGACATACTTTATTTATTAAATATATGTTGTTACCTACTTAAATTTTCTAGAAGCCTGGTGTTGAACATAGTTGTCAAAGACATAAGTAGTTACATGTAAGTCTCTAAATTAACTTTTGTTAATTTAAATAAACCTCAATAACTTTAGGAATTTATCATACAAAATTCCATACCAATCCAAAATAATTTAGAGACCTGCTATTGTTTCCTTAGTCTGAAAGGGAAACACAATGATAAACAGAGGGTACAGTAGAACTAAGAAGTTCTGTAATTGTTGCTTTAGTTGCTTTATACCATGTGTCCATCTTACTCAATATGGTGGTAAAGTCACATGGCATGTACTCTTTAACCGTAGTAAAAATGGCTGCCAGCTACATGTTTGCTTCCATCCTAATGAGGTCATCAGCTAAGATGGAAGCAAGTCACATGGTTGCTATTTTAAAACATCTATTTCCTAGTAGATCCACTTTTTAAACAAGAATTGAATCCAAGTTATGCACATACACACAATAAAAATTGAATCACATGTAACGTGCCATAGCAAATTAAGATTACCTAACTTTTAGATTAAGCTAACTTTTGAGACAGATTTTTACAGATTCTTTTTAACCACATCCAATGAACTTACAACGTCTAGCTCCCAGAATTTCTGAAGGCTGGAAATCTGAGATAAGTATGTCTACCAGATTGGTTTCTTCTGAGAAGGAATCAGTTTTGTTCTTCTTCTACTTCTGGGGAGATGGTGGCAATCTTCAGCGTGCCTCCTGACTTCTAGGCATAGCACCCTGATCTCTGACATGCTCACATGTGTTTTCCCACAGGTGTTCAATTAAGGCTCACCCTAATGACCTCATTTTAACTAATTTTTGCAGTATGCCTCCCTAGACACCCCCCCATACGAGATGATATTCTGAAGTTCTGGTGATTAGGACTTCATTGACTAAATAGGGAAATACTATTCATCCCTTAAACATAATAGGGAGAACTACATGTATCTTTGAACCCACTTGTGAGTCCAGTTTATAGACCCCACATGAGAGATTTAAGGGCTATTATGCCCCCTCACTCTGGCACCATTGATAACACCTATTCTGTTTTGATGAGAAATACAAGCTGTCCCTGATTTATGATGGCTTGATTCATAATTTTCCAATTACAAATCAATTGCATGATACCAAAGTAAGATGCAGTCATCAGAAACTGCTCTTGGGGGTTTTTACCTTGAATCGTTTCTTGAGCAGATGATAGGGGCCTCACTCTTTCCATCAGTGCTTGGCGGCAGCAGTGTACAGACCTCAGTCATCCCCTTGAGCACAAAGGAAAACAGCACGCAATCTACAGGATCCTGGCATCTAAGGCGGAATGCTCAGTGGGTTAAGTGGAATCATCTTAACATATCTTCAATTCATAGTGGATAATCCTATCATAAGTTAAGGAACAGGGACATTTCAGAAGGACCCTTTTCTGCCTTTTGCTCTTTTCTCTGAATGTGTCCTTCCTGCTCTTGACTGTCCACCAAATAATGGCCATTGGGCTTTGCTCTCAGCTACCATGCTTAGGACTGATCTCTGGGGAGGCTTTTGGGTCCCTTTAGTAAGCTATTCTGCAAGCAGCTTGCCAACCTTCCTAGCTAGAAGTGTCGCTAAGGTGTTGAAGTCTCTAGCCCTCCCATCAGGGCGCTTGTCCTCTCTCCCTGTCCACTTTAGTGTCTGGTCCTCTCTCACCACATCAACTCAGTGAGGAGCCTTGGTCACCAGTGTGGCAAAGAAAAGATCGGGGGCCCGGTGTGGTGGTCCAGAATCCTAGCTATAGGAAGGCATGCTCAGCAGTACTGTAAAAGCAAGCTGTTGAGCTAGGGCTGTAAGAAGGACCTGTCATAACACACATGATGCCCATGCCATGGTCCACATGGAAAAATCATGACTAGACTTGAGAAAGGCAAAGATAACTGCAACAATTGATGCCCTGATGGCTAATGTGGTCTCCTAAATCAAGCACATGCTGAATAAGCAGAGCATTGCTTTAAATGGTAACTTACATGGAAACCAGAATTTCAAAAAATAAAATGAGCCGACAGAGACAGGACCCGACAGAAATGAAAATGTTTCTGGTGTCTTAATAGATGTCCTGTCGGAAGTCAAAAGCTGGACGTGACATCATTTTTAAACACTGTTCTTGGTGGGTTTGGAATATAGCTCAAACTCATTGGTAGGAGTCAATGACAAAGATGTGTGGATTCGCAAAAGCCACAAAGCATTTGGTCGGAAAGAATATATTTTAACTTTAAATATTATATTTTAATTTCCAAAGTGAATAATGGTATCTGTGAATGTTACTTACAGTAATAAAATATACCTCTCCAAGGAGGATAGAATTTGTATTTAAAGAAATATTGAAAAGACTCAGGTTAGAACAGGCCTTGCCACTCAGTTGTGTTGATCCATACGGAACCACCAGATGGCACAGCACTGCCTATTTTTACACCACTTCATTTCAGGAAAAATAAAGGTCATTTGACCTCAGTTTATTGTCCATTTTATTCACCAAAACAATTTAGCAGTGTGAGAACAAGAATACACAAGAGCACCTTTCTTGTCGTTAACAAGCTCTAACTGTCCTTTTAATATAATCATTTGTTCTACTTTGTCATTAAGTTTTGACAAGACAGCAATGAGCAGAAATAGCAAGAAAAACCAGTCCATTGGTTATTCCTTATATGAAGAAAAGATGACTGATGAGATAATTTTACCTTTCATAATTATCAAGTAAGGATTACTTCTATTTAATATTCTACTCCTGTATTTTGTTTGCACAGGACACATGGCTAAAAATTCATACAAATGATTCCCACAGTGAATTTGACAGAATCCAAGAAAACTTATATATGACACAATTAAAATGCAGAAGGTTGTAAAGATTTTTTTTAGTAGGCTTTATCTTACTACCTTACCAATGGCTTTATAGACAAAAAAAATCAAAATCAACCCAGTTTTAACATATTTGACAGGAATTCTCCACTTACCCTCTGGTAGACTGTGCTGACACAGTAGAAACTAGATTTTGATTTTATCCTTCTGGGAAGGACAACCTCTTTGTTTGTTTTTGGGGGGGTTAGTGGGGTGCATCAAACCCACTTTGGATATGCCCCAGTTGACTAAGTACCAGAAATCCATAATGCTGCTCTCTTCGCATGGAACCTTTAACATCTGTTGGCCAAAAGAGTGCTCAAACGGCAGGTTTGCTCCCTCTACCTCTAAAGCCACAAGCAGGATGAAACGAATCCGCACCTAAATTCTGCCACCTCGCCATGCCATCTTGAGCCAGTTGTTTAAATCCTTTTTCCCTTCTTTGTCTCAAATGAAACAGAGATTTCTCTAAGATTCAGCTAGACTCTCTCTTGTGTTTGAACTTAATGCCATGAGGCACAGTGACTTGTTTCAAGGTGACTGACAGCACAGGAGATGCTAGGGGAAAGCTCATGATATGACGATCAGTCCCAGTGGCTCAGCAGTGAGCTGACAGCTTGGGCTTCTGTCTGTCTTCCCTGTTAGAAGAGCCAAGAGCCCTAAGCACACAGAAAGGCCTCTCAACTTCGCTTTGCTTCAGAATAAACACACTTACTCTGGCTGTTTTTCAACCACCTACCTGCCGGTTCCTTCTCTGTCTTACAGAGAATCTTAAATTCCATTGAGCATAACCAGTTCCAACTCCTAGAACTCATAACTTAAGCTCCCAGTGAGAGAAAAAATAGACGAACAAAGGAAGGGACTTGTTGAGACAGAGACAATCAACAGAGGTGGTAAGAGGAGAATAGGAGGATAATGGGGGGCAGAATCTCAAAGCAAGGGTAAGATTGTGAAAGAATAAAAAATAAAAGAATGAAAATAGAAGAAAGAATGAGAACTGTGGCTTTAGAAATAGTCTTAGGCTAATGAGACGGCTCAATGGATAAAACATTCACCACCAAACCTGATAATCTGAATTCAATCTTGGGTGTCACAGAGTGAAAGAAGAAGCCTGACTCCTACACTTGAACATACAAAAGAAATTAATAAATAGATATTTTAAAGAAGTACAATCCTGACTCACATAACCACATCCTAGTCAACAAGGGCCCACACAGGCAACTGTGGTCCCCTAAGATCTCAAGGCCTGGCAATAATTAATGTAGTTGTTCTTCTGTAAGAACTTAAGAAATGCTGAGCTGTTTGCAGACTGACAAAATCACCCCCTGACACATTTCTCAGAGTGTGTCTTCATCTGTAATTGATGCCAGACTCTGTGTGGTATGCCTGTTTAAGCTGGTCCTGAACATTCTAAACTCCGTTTCTCATGGCATGTGAGAGTGGAGGGGGAGCCTGAGCTACCCCTCTGTTTTGGAAGGTCTCTCTGATGCTGAAGCTGCAATACAAAAACTTCTGAATTCCTCCAATTTAGGAACAACTCTGTCCATAATGTGCTGTCTGCAGAGTTCTCAATGAGTGAACAGTTTTCCTATTTTTCTTACCTTTATATTTTCTTAACAAGCTCATTGCTGCACTGCTTTGCAAACAGAATAGAGGAAGTTGTCTTTTTAAGGGACAGAGGCTTTTGCCTCTTTGTTTACACTTTTAACAGTATTGTCAAAAGGGCATCCATGAGGGATGGGTCCTTAATTAAGACTTTAAAATGAGGGCAATAAATCATTTTATTGATTATAATATCTTCGTTATTAGAAGGACAACAGACTGCTAGCTAACTGGTCATGAAATATTCATTAGAAACAATAGATGATGGAAATAGTCTCATGGTTGGTGGGAGTCATTTTTTTCTCAGGAATTCTATCCTGAAGGAAGTCATGGGGCCCCAGTCATGTCATCCCTAAGGAAACAATAGCTGCTCTCCTACTAAGCGCTCATCCAGCGACAAGTCACATGTCCTCTCCTCACCAACACTTGAGCTTCATAAGGAAAGTCCCGTTTGACTAGAGGCAGTCAGAATGCCCAGGGTGTCTCCAGTAGGTCCACCTCTGCCTTCAGAACCAGACTTAACCACAGCAGAGTGTCTAAGCAGGCAGGTCAGCTCTGCACAGGAAGAATCTGTGCCCATCGTACAACACAAGGCAACAAGATGTCTCTCTGCTGTGGGCACCTGTCTTGTAACTACCCAGAGCCTTCTAGAACTTCGGATTGACCTTTGCACTTCTTACTAATTTTATGTATGTCTCGTGTACTTTAGCTTGCTCCCCAAAATTAGCAAGGACACAGTTTTAGATAAATTCAAAGAAAGAGCAGAAAACAAACCGAAAATACTACTGTAACTATTAAAAATAGCTTCATGCAGCACTTCCTCAAAAAATTCTCAGCCTGATCCCATTTTGCTGGAAAGGTCCCTGAAAGACAGAGACAGGAAAACAACCTCACTCATACATGCACAAACAGTAGAAGTGTACGTGTGTGTGTGCATACGTGTGTGTGTGCATCTGTACGTGTGTGTACGTCTGCGTGTGTGCATGCGTGCATGCGTGCGTGCGTGCGTGTGTGTGTGTGATGTTCAGTTATTTCCAGTAGGTTCAGTTGTACCTCATCACTACCACCCAATAGTACATCACATTAGTGACCAAGCCTGGGCTACGTGGATCTGTGAAGGACAAGCCAATTGACTCTACAGGCTGTGGGTGGGAGATTCTCTATTGTGACCACTTTATCGTATCATTCTGTCAGTGTCAGAGCCAGGGGAGCACACAGGCAGTGACCCCAGAAGCCCAGTGCCAAGGCTGGAGGGCAAAGCACCCACCTGCAAGGAATTATGTCAGAAAATCGCCCAAAGCGGTCCCTTGCAGAAAGAAGAAACTAGATAGGTCATTTCTTCTCCATCAGCTTTCAGGGCAATGGAAGCTGTGGAATCTATATCCTCCCCAAAAAGTTTCAAATCATGGGAAAGCTCCCAGATTCTTAAATTATTCATATTAACAACCATAAGGGAAAGAATAAGCCTTCAGGAGATGCAGAAGGGCTTCAATTTGGGGGCTATTGCCAGCCCCTGTATCCTTTTAACTCCATTCACGCCACATGACTGAAAGTCTTGTAATACTGCCTTTGATTTACTGAAGGGAAAAAGGCTGATGCTACTGAAAAGACCCATTACTCCTGTGCCTCCTCATGTAGTTCAATGTTAAGTACTCTACGAACGGAATCCTTAGTGGAATGCAATTCTGTAATTCAATCGAGAGATCTTGCTAATGTCCCAGTCTGCAAGAACATAGCTTAAGGGTTTCGGTTTAGCAGGGCATCTTGCAAACCAGAGATGGAATCACAACCTGCCTTTCCTGCCGATGGATGAGTGAAGGTTTTGACAATGGGGTATTAAGCAATTACAGAGATTTTTAAAAGAAATTGAAAGAATGATAAAATTCAGCTTATCTCAGCAAGGAAGACAGGGAGAGAAAGAGAGGGAGAGGGAGAGAAAGAGAGGGAGGGGGAGAGAAAGAGAGGGAGGGGGGAGTCTTTTGAGCAGTGAAGATATTGAAGTCAGGTACTAGGAAGAAATATCAGACTAACTAAAGATATATAGATAGATATAGAATTTAAGGCTCTAAATTCAGAAACAGCACTAGTTTGAAGTCCTGCTCTCTCTGCTTCCCAATTCCTAACTCTGACATTTACTACCTCTATGAAGTGGACAAAAAGTACCTGGCACTGCCAAAAACTGGACTGATGGAAAAGTCAAAAGAGATGAACATTCCACACAAGCTTGCTAATATCGGTACTCACATGGAAGAAGACAAACGCACAGAAACGTGACAGGAGGTGTGTCCATCAGACTGATGACAGCCTGGGGACAGCAGGCTGAACTGGGATTTCTAGATTGTATCTTCAAATCTTATTTGCTGAGCTTGACTGTCATTTGAATTGCGTGTGAGTTTGCAATGAGAACATATTACCAAAGCTTTTCTGAAAGGATGCCGTCTTCCCATTGTCAGATATTACACAACTCATTAACAGTGTTGCCAAGAAAATGGAGCCTCAGTGTGTGTGTGTGTGTGTGTGTGTGTGTGTGTATGTGTGTGCATCTGTGTATGTATGTATGTGTGTCTGTGTTTATACTTGTGTGTGTCTGTGTCTGTATATGTGAGTGTAAGTGTCTGTAGCTCTAGGTGTCTGTATATGTGTGTGTGTCTGTGTCCATGTGTCTGTGTCTCTGTGTTTTTATTTGAACCTGAACTACGATGACGTAGACACCCACTAGTAAAATATGAAGAATAAGGGGAAACTGGTAGAGGTAAAATTCTACATCAGTGCCCTAAGAACATTGGGAAAAAAATCCCCATGAGTCCTGAGCAAACTGGGTGATTCCAGATACACATCCTCCATCACCGTGATTGAGCTGTGCGCCACCCACGCTTTCCCTACTCATCTTCTAGGATCCTCCCCAGTCCTGCGGATCTTCCTGTGATCTGGTTCACTTAGATTGCTGGTTGTGTTTTGTATAAGCTCAGAAAAAGTAGTTTATCTCTGACCTAAGAAACAGCCTTTATTCAGATTAAATGGGTGTCGAGGGCAGATGCATTCTGTGTCTTGCTTCATGTGCTCAAGGCTGTCTGTCCTTGTACCATCTGTCTCACTTAAACCAGGAAGAAAAGTAAGAATCTTGGCTTTGGGCTTCTCTGATCCTAGTTGCAAACGAGTCACAAGAGGTGTGTGTGTTCTCCCACACATTAGTACTTCTGAGCTGCTGTTATTCCCACAGAAAGGTCATGGCTCAAATACTTAAGTTACAATATATGTACAGCACCAATTACAGCTGAAGAAAGACTTTAGTATTAAACACTTCACTGGATGCTTACAAAAAATCCATCATTTGCCCCTGTTAAGCAAGCAACATCATCTTTACCTCGTAATATCATCAAACTGAGGTTCAGAGAAGTTATGGCATATTCCTTCCCATGATGCCTTTCTGCTCCTCCTCAAGCACCCACCTCATCCTACCAGGTCAGAGCTGCCGTCCAGTGTCATGCCTCAGCCACACCTCTATCAAACAATGCATGGCTCTAGATGCTGTGGAGGTGACAAGAACAAAAAGCAAGCTGATAAGCTTGTCTCAAAGCTGCTTCCATACCTGGGAACAGCAATCCAGTTTAATACATAAACTGCAGTTTAGGTAGGAGTACATTCTTATGACAGATGCTTGAAGCTCTGCTAACCCTAAGGCAAGGAGGCTTCAGCCAATCACAGGCTGCTAACTGTGAGGCCTTATCCTTATAAGGCAAATGCAGATGACAACCTACCAGACCATTTCTGAATGTCACTTCCTTCTCTCTGGAATGCTGCCCAGTCCCAGAACCTTCTTCTTACTCTGTTAAATTTATGTCAGCATTTCTTCTACTGTAGATTAAATATATATGTGAAAAATAAGTTTACTGAAAAAAACAGCTATAGCATTCCAATAATTGTTAGAAAAATGACAATAATAACTGGTGGGAAACAGTATAATCAATAAAAGCTACAGGACCTGAGAGTTTAAACTGAATAAAAGAGATTTTTTTTCTTAATTTCATCTAAAATTTCCTCCACAACTATTTGTTGGTCACATGCTGTGTCAGGCCCTTCTCTGAGACCTGGGTGCCTTTGGAGACATGAACTGGGGATGCGCTAATGGATGAACCCGGATGTCTTGTTAGGGCCGAGGAGTGATAGCCTGGCAAATGATGTCAGAGCTGGAGCCTGGAATGGGGAATGAAATCATACATGTGCAAGTGGCTTTCTTATGATCCAGCCCTCCCTGTCTTGCCCAGCAATCTGTGTCTTAACTGAACCCCTAACTAAATGTTCATGGGACCCTGTATGTGCCCTGCAAGTAAAGAGGTGTGTTGGCCTCTCCGCTTTTACCTGGGTCATCTGTTGTAGCGCAAAATCTAATTAGTTTTAATAATAAAAACCCCGAGTCAGATATAGGGCAAATGCCGAAAGCTCAGAGAAGTGGAGCAGCCCAACCACTAGTTCTTACCTCCACCAAATCCTCGGACCAAATGGGTGATCCTGTCTCTAGAAATCCTCAGACTGAATGCTCTGAGATCCTGTCTCTACCTCCCTAGTGCTGGGATTAAAGGCATGAGCCTCCACCACCCAGTTCTGTTTCTCTTTTAGATTGCTTCAATCTCGTATAGCCCAGGGTGGCCTTGAACTCTTGATCTTTCAGCTTTGTCCTTCCAAATCCTGGGATTAAAGGTGTGTGCCACCACTGCCTGGCCTTTATGGTTAACTAGTGGCTAGCTCTGCCCTCTGATCTCCAGGCAAGCTTTATTTGTCAGAAACAAACAAAATATTATACACCACAATCTGTCAGACTTTGAGCTATAGTGTTTTTACTTCTGACCTTTTGGACCACTGAGAACAAAGTCTTCTCTGACCAACCCTGACTCATCTGTTGTCTCAGTCCATCTACTCTAGGGAGTCTTTATTTTTCTATCCTGCTGGGGCAGTTTTCTCTACACCCCAACCAAAGCCTGAGAAGGTGACCCTAGCAGAGACGGTGAACCTAGTTGAAGTGGCCAAGGCTGAGAAGGTGGCCCTCACTGAGGTGACCATAGTTGAGAAGGTGACCATAAAGACAGGGTTTGTTCTAAATTGTATTTATTCCATTAAAATGTTGACTTTCTGTACATGCTGCTAAGTTTAGTGACAGATTTGCTACAGGGAAAGCCTTAGTTCTAGGTTATGCCATTTTGCTTTCTTTGTCCCTTTCTACCCTGTTATTAAAACTTGAACCTTTTTCCTTTCTTGGACCAAACACAAAACCTGAAATTAGTGATTCTTGTTCCAGTGGATCTTAACAATCAAATCAGGAATGTTGGATTACGGGAGGGGAAGCTGGCGAAAACCTTGCCATATGTGAAACAAATCTTCGACTTTTGATGCCTATGGCCGAGGGGTATATCTGCATGATCAGAGCCAACTTGTCCTTGTCCCCCCTGCCAGACCCCTACCCCCAGAAATTGTCCACCGAGACCCACCTAATATGTTCACACACACAGGCTAGGACAACCAGGACCTGAAAGAGTTCTGCCCAGAGCTCTGTGTAACACAACCAACTCTACATGATTAGGAAGATCTTAGTGCACCTCGCCTCCCTGCCCCCCAGAACTAATCTATATGCTAATTTGCACTTCATAATGCCGCCCCACAATATGGTAATTGCTGTAATGTTTTCCGGGGGGGGGGAGAAATTGAGCTGTGGCTCAATCATTGAAGCCTGCGTATTGGTGAGGCTTCACACAAGAGCGAGCCCATGTCCAAGGTGCACCATGTTGAGAACACAGTGAACTTCAGACAGAATAGGAAATGTTGTCTGAGGCGATGCTGTTTCGCAGTGGCCCTCAGTAGCATGGTGTAGGTATGCAGGCTGCACATGCAGTATATGTTAAACAGAATAAGGCCACCTCCCCCCACCTGCCAGGGGAGCTGACGTCTGTTTACAAGAATCTCTGCAGCAGCTGATCTAGTGGGATGGCCCAGCCTCCAGGGCTTCTGCCTCCCCAAGCATGAGGGTCCTTTCTTGTTGGCCTGTTTTCCTATGTGTGATCTCCAGTGTTATTAAGATATCAAACACAGGAATGACAACAAGAGTCCTAATTAAACAACAGCCTCACTGTGCGCCCTCAAAGGAACAGGCTGAACCCAAATAAGACGAGTGTGGGACTGGAAAGGGGGGGGAAAAGACAATGGGGGCTTTGAAGCCATGGGGGTTTCAAGCAGCAGATTTGCTATGTGTATTTAAAAGGCCAGATGACACCAAGGGCTCCTAAAACTATGCAGAGAAGATCCGGACTCACTGAGTCTGAAGGAGAAAAAGAGTCCTGTGGCCAGAACCCACTTGTAATTGAGCTCAAGGATCACTCACGGCAATCAGGGAAGTAATATGCTTCTGAATAATTATGAATAATTAGGCACACTTATGAATAATTACACTGTTAATAACTATCTAACTCATTCCATTTTGAAATTGTAATTCAGTCACTGCAGAGTGGGGAGCCATTCCCTAGTCCTGCTCTGTGCATATTCATGGCCTAATCCTGGATAGCACTGGACTTGCCTGGGGGACAAAGGGACATCCTGTTCCATGGGGACAAGGCTTCTTATCCCCTTGGCTGATGTGAGAGGACTCCAGACAAGCGAGAGAAGCAGAGAGAGAAGGAAATATTTTCTTAAAACGCCAGAGCTTCGCCATCTAGTGAGTCCTTTATCAATATGCAAATTACTTAAAATTAAAATTTAAATTACTTAAAAGTGATGCGAGGAATTCACTACTGTTTTCAGTACAATGGTTGAAAAGAAGCCGTTGTCTGCACCTCAGTATAAAGGATGCCAGGAAATTTTATCTGAGCAATCTTATGACTGAATCCTCAGCTCCTCACAATCAGAAGCCATGGTTTGAAAACACAGCCTTAAAATGTGTCCCACGGATTTAAACAAAAATGTGTCTCTTCTTACTGCCATCTCACACACACACACACACACACACACACACACACACACACACCTTGCTTTTTCTCTCCCTTCCCACTCAACCCTTTAGTGCTTCTCTTTCTGTTCAGAGCCTAACAGTGTTCATAATAAAGGTAAACTTACGTTTTCCTGATTCCAAATGTAATATGTTTGAAAAATATCAGACAGAAATTTTTAAAGATAATTTTAAAATCAATAATATCAATACTGGAGATAACCAGCATTAACCCTATGTTCTAAAATGTTAATTTGCAGTTCATATTTTAGACAAGTTAGAATTTGTATCCTTTTATTTTAATCTTAGTATTATGGAAGAAGTGCTTTCCATATTAATAAAAAAAGCAGCAAAAACCCTCATGCTTCAAAATTGAGAAAATAAAGTTATGGACCACATTTGAGGTTTTAGTCCTCATATAGACACAATCTAGCTACTTTTTATTTCATATCAACGTTCTCCATTGTTTAAAAATAAATAATTTTGAAGCTGAACACAGTGGCACAGACACTAATGTCCTCAGGCAAGAGAGTCACTTGAACCAGGAATTTAAGCCCAGCCTGGGCAATATAACAAGACTCCATCTCATCAAAACCACACATAGAAAGGGGCTAGGGAGATGGCGCAGAAGGCAATGCCTACTTGCACAGACGTGAGTAGGCAGTGTGCTTACTTGCACAAACAAGAAGACCTGAGTTTGGTCCTCAGTACTCATGCAGAAGCCAGGCATGCTGCTCACCTGTAACTCCATTCCTGGTGGGGTAGGCTAGCCCACCTGGCCCAAACAGCAAGCTCTAGGCATGGGTTCTCAACCTTCCTAATGTTGTGACCCTTTAATACACCTCCTCCTCTTACGAGAACACCCAACCATAAAATTACTTTTATTACTACTTCATAACTGTAAGTTCACTGATGTTTGGAATCATAATGTAAATATCTGTGTCTTAGGTGAGCCCTGTGAAAGGGTCTTTTGACCCACCAAAGGGGTCAGAACCCACAGGTTGAGAACCCCTGCTCTAGGGACAATGAGAGACCCTGACTCAAAAAATAAGATGAGAAACAACAGGAAGGCACCTGACATCAACATCTAGTCTCTATACACATTCACAGATACTCTCACAAATATATACACCACACACACGCACGTGCACACACACACACACCCCACAAACAGCATTCACACAAATCATTTGCTAATATCCTGAATGTTTATGGCTGCAGTGTTTAAATGAGAATGGCTCCCATAGGATCATATGTTTGAGTACCTGGGCCCCAGTTGGTGGAACTGTTTGGGAAGGATTAGATGGCACGGCCTTGTCACTGGGGGTCAGCTCTGAGGTTTCAAAAGACTAGCACCAGTCCCAGTGTGTCTTTTTCTGGCTCCTACTTGCAGACCAAGGTGCAAATTCTCAGACATTCCTGCCACCATGCCTTTGTTCGACCATCATGGACTCTAACCCACTGAAGCTGTAAGCACCAAATCAAGTGCTTTATTTTATGAGTTTTCTTGGTCATGGAGTTTTATCACAGCAATAGAAAAGTAACTGGAGCAATCGCTTCCCCGTGTCACATCAAAACCTGAATAATAAGCAGCACCCCAGATCCTGGGCACCCTGCATTCCCGATTTTTGCTATTTCCATTATATTATCCTGTGAGGAGTCTTCCTTTCTTTACTCTCTCACCACGTTCCCTTCACATTCCTTCCTCTTCCTCTTAAAAAAAGACTGACTTGGACAGAAGGGCCTGTTAAACTAGGGGAACAACCTAACTAGCCTAGTGCCCAGGAAGGCTTAGCATGTATAGCTTTCTTAGTGACTATGTTACGGCTTAACTACAAACAACATTTTCTATGCAGAATCAGACATTATAGGAGTCCATCTTGAATCTAGTTGGGGTGGGGGGTGGGGGCATGAGTATAGAAATACATTGTCATGGATCTTTTTCTAAGACTTTGTCACCGAGAAATGAGATACCAATGGTATCTTAATGAGTTTCTGAGCCAGCTACTTCTGAACAATCCCTAATGGATCATGTGTATCAGGACTGTGGAGATCTCTGAAACATATATCTTCTGGAACCCATTATTCAGTATTTCGTTATAGCCAATCAGGACAGAAAGTTAAGACAAGAAGAGAAGAAGGCAACATACTCCACAGCCCTTTGTTGGCCAGGCCACCGACTGTAGATTTCACTAAAACATATTGTGACCTCTGAAGAGATAAGTGACATGATCACCGGGATGCTGAGAATAATGAGTTATGGTACAACACATCAAAACAACGTGAGAGGCAGTAAGGCAAGGACTTAGGAAGATGGAGAGAGGGATGGGGTAGATAGGTGGGCAGGTCGCTATGGTGACACAGAAATCTATGCAGCAACCAATAACTGATAGAAACGTAAAATGTGATAGTCCAGTCAGGAAATGAAGCAGATCAACATGAAAACTGTGTATGGTAGAAGTAACCCAACAGTATGGAGACTGAATGCAAAGACTAGGTTGTAGCTGGGGTGGCCTCCAGTGACCTGAAGGGAACAACAGGCAGGGCCTGCAGTTGGTTTTGCTGTGTTGAAGTAATGGGGCAGGAATGGAAAATAGGATTAAGTACTTAGAAATGGTGACGACTGATGTAGACAAAAACAATCCTTTCTCTGAATTTTTGTTTTTGGTTTTTTATCTTTTATACAAGATCCCTTGTATAAACTTGTGATCCTGCAGTCTCATTCACGCAACAACTGGGATTGTAGGTGTGTGCCACCATGCCTGGACTCATTTGAGCTTTGTTTGCTTGTTTTGTTTTTGTTTTTTAATATTGGAACCAGTTTTGCTTGCCTCTTCCTACCTGACTATTTCTACAGGACTGCAGAACATAGTAGGGCCAGGAAGGCCTCACGGGCCTTCTGTGTGGCATCCCACAGAGGAAAGCTGTTAGATTGAGTGTTTCACATCATGGGCTTGCTCCAGGACGTGGGGAGAGGACTCAAGCAAGTCTCATGATTCCCTCTCCCCAGAGAACCTGGAGGCCACAAACGCCATTCCTCCCATTGTAGCACCACAGTAGGTTTCTTTTCTACATGGTCTCTCTCTCTGGTGTGGTCACAGGTTCATGACCTTTTCACTGAGGAGCTGTAAATGGATCTTGGGTTTAAAGGACATGGGACTCCCACTTCCCCAAGATCAGATTGTGGTATTAATCCTTTGGCATCATGCCCTGGAGAAGCACTCTCCTGGCTCTCAGGTCTTTTAACTCAAGACCAGAGACACGCTGTTGGCTCTTCATATCACCTGCTAGTCTGCTGAAGTTGCTAAAGCTTTTCAGCTTATAGAATCACATGAGCTAATGGTGGCTGGGAGTGGGATGGGGGTGTTTGTTGTTCTGTTTCTCATCCCTAGGCAAATACCAGAATACCTCAGACCTACTGCTGATTCAGGAATCTCTGGGGAGTGTGGGTTAGTAGCCTTCAGTCATTGTAGAGCATGCTAAAGTTGGGGAACACTTGCCACAGAACAGACATAAGAGCTGAGGGCACTCTGCACTCTCAGCCTGTCCATTGTGGGAGCAGAAAGTCAGCCTTCAGTGTCTCAAAAAGAAAGATGGGCACTCTGAGCACCAAGAGCTCTCTGCAGGCAGGACACCAAAATTCATCCACCACAGTCCAATACAACAAAACTGCCCCTTTCCCTCTGCCTTTAGTGAGCAGGACGGCCTCTCTTCTACCAGGAAACATTCTTCTTCTCACCTGGATGTTTTCTTCCAGCACAAAATCAAAACCCAAGTCAGAAGTGATGCTCAGCACTGGTCAGCAGTCAGTCCAGTTTGTCCTCCAGGCCAAAGATGACAGAGTGTTTCCCAAATTGTACCAAAGTTTTTATATGGCTGTGTGACTTACTTGGAACAATGGCACAAATGACAAATGCAATGTCCCACTCCTGCCACAGAAACCATTGCTGTCCTGATAGTGTCAGACTGTCTGGTCTCAGAATGACCCACAGGAAACAGAGTTTCCCTCCCAGGGCTGACCTCATGGGTAAATAAGTTGTGTACATCTCCATGCTCAGAAGGACCCCACCCTTCATCTAATCCTCCACTGTCACCATCATGGAATCACTCATAATCTTCACTTTGAATTCTGCACCACAAATTACACATACTGTCTCGACCCTTACCAAATCATAGTATGCATGAAGTAATAAAATAAAAGTCAAAATGGTGCCCTATTAATCAAGAAAAAAATTCCATTGGAAGCATTCAAGATGCCTCCCAAATAAAACTGTGTTTGTTTTCATTTTAACCTCATTCATAATTTTTGGGTCCAATAACATGAGTGAGATATAATCTTTTGTGTTTATAAGATTTTAAACTGATAATGTAGCCTGACCTTATGGGGACAGGCACTGCACATCTAACCCCAACAGTACACTAACCAGTAACTAATAATGTGATAGTTCATAAATACTGACATATCTCAAAGATCAAGAAATATTACAAAGAAAATTTAAACAAACATATTTTCTCTACTGTACATCATAATTTAATCAAACATGACTTATTAGTATTATTTAGTTGCATACACTGATGGAATCATAACTTCTCCCCACTAAGGACACATGGAATACATAAAATTTAAAATTATACTGCATGGTTAGGTTCCAGTAGACAATAGACTATAGTATATATAATGTAAAAACAATTTTAAATGTTAAAGTACACCAAATATGCTGGTTAGTTCTGCCAAATTGACACAACCTGGAGTCCCACGAGAAGAGTCTAAATGAGGAATTACCCAGATTAGCTTGGCCTGTGGGACATTGTCTCCATTGTTGATTGGTGTAGGAAGAATCATCCCACTACGAGCAGCACAAGTGCCTAGACAGGGGTCTTGAGTAGTGACAAAGAGGAGAAAGCCGGCTGAGAGCAAGGATGGATGTGCTTATTGGGTCTTGGGTCTTGACTACAAGGGTGATGCTTGGGTTCCCACCTTGGCTGACCCTTGGAAATGGACTGTGACCTGGAATTTTGAGCCTAATAAATCCCTTTTCCCTAAGTCAATTTTCCAGGTTATTTTATCACAGCAACAGAAATGAAACTATAATACTATAAGAGTATCAGTGCTCAAAAGCTTATCTTTTTTTCTCTAATGGTGGAAGATAACTTAAGATTTTTTCCAATACCCTGGGTCACCATTTAGACATATATTCTTAAGATTTTTTTCATTTTTCTGCGATCGAGATTTTTATATGTAATACTGGATTGTAGAGATACCACAGAGGCATAAAACCATCCTGTTCCTCAAAATGCTGGGTCACAGAGCTTCTACATAGGGTATCAGGCATTCCCCTCCATACAGGGTGATGGCACTCCCTTCTGGCAGCACTGACTTCCAAATAGAGTGAGTGACAGCATTCCCATCAACATAGCTTGTAGTGATTAGGTGAGCAGGCCTGCTTTTCGTCCCACCCGGCTCCCGCACGGCTAGCTTA
>LOJH01027079.1:1316-17847 GCA_001685095.1 Ellobius talpinus
ACATAATAAATAAATAAATCTAAAAAAAAACCTCATTGTCAGGGGAAAGCAAATTTAAATACAAATAAATGTTCCCTATACATCCATCAAAATGCCTGAAATGCCAAGACTGATAACACCAGCTCTAAAGATAGAAATGTAAAGTGGTAAAACCACCACTTCTGATTTTTTGTCTCCTAAACTGCAAGACATTCCATGACTCAGCAGTTCTCCTCACCCATGCATTCGACAGAAGTATGCAGGTGCACCAAGAGACAGATACAAGAATGCTTACAGCAGCATTATTCAAATAGTCCCAATGGCCAGCCCAAATGTTCATCAACAACAGAATGCAAAAAATTAAGTGTAAGCTAGTCATACAAAGACATTCTGAGCAGAGAAAATGAGTAAAGCCACAGCTTCTCATAACAATGTGGATGAAGATTGCAAACATAATGTTGAGTAAACAAAGCTAGACATGAAATAAAGCAAACCAATTTCACTTGGTTCAAAGACAGCAGACACAACTAAACGCTGTGTTTACACATGTGTGTCTAGTTGATAACAACACTGTAGAGAAAAGGAAGAGAGTGGTAACGGTGAAAAATCCCTGTAGTTGAGTTCTATCGGGAAGTAGAGCCTGGTGGATGAAGGAACAAGTAGAGGAATGAGACTTGCAGTCATGAGGGAAGCTGGGAATGGGTTTCAAAATACAAAGAAAAGCTTTGGAGGAACATCTGCAAGACTGTTAGGATGAAGTGGACCCTTCAGAGCTCCTGGGAGGTCTGGCACCCAGATGCTGAAGCTGCTGTATAGGACTGTGGTGCATGCAAAGTGTATTAGTTACTTTGCTGTGCTGTGATGAAACCCCATGACCAAGGCAACTTACAGAAGAAAGATTTTATTTGGTCTTAAGGTTCCATAAGGTTAGAGTCCATTACAATGGAGTGGAGTCGGCAGGTGACAGGCATGTCTCGAGCAGAAGCTGAGGTTTCCCATATGGAACCATAAGCACAAGCAGAGAGAACCTGCCTCTAAGTGACACCCTTCCTCCAACAAGCCCACACCTCCTAAACCTATCCAAACAGCACCACCAACCAGGCATTCAAATGCCTCCGACTATGGGGCTATCTTTTTTTTTATCCAAACCACCATGTGGGAGGCAGGAAGTCAGTAGAAGGATGTGACTCTACATAGCTACCACAAGTGACTTGTGAGCTCCGGTCACTGTTGGCTCAGTGTGGAGTGTATTAGAAGGAAGAACTGGGTGTAAACATAGGAGAACAAGGAGCAGTTAGTTCCCCAACCCAGGGTCTGTGTTGTAGGACTTTCTCTGGGGAAACATGCCTATCAATTTCAGATAGGGCACCAATGGCAGACCAAGGAAACCACCCTATCTAAATCTACCATAGCAGGCCAATGAGTTTCTTTTACTACTCAGAGAAGTACAGAAAGGGATGATTTACCAGAGTCTGGGTGAGCTGTATCCCTGGAAAGCTGACCCTCGCATGAATGATGACTCATGAAAGCTGTATCCAGCCACAGTCTCTTCTCCCCACCATTATTGCTACTTATGTGGCCTTGGGGCCTTAGCTTGTAAATCTTGTTTGCTTCAGGAACCTTCTGGGCACTTTCAGGTGTGTCTCCTTCGTGAGCATTAAAAGCCTTCCTCTTTCCTCCAGGTAAGAATATTTTAATTGACAGGAAATTGTTATAAAACACTGCATACCTTCCTCTGGCTGTTGAATTCCTCCCCATTTCTATGATGTTCCTGAGCCTTGACATACGAATACAGCAGATGTCTGATTATTTTCCACCACCTATGTCAAAACATTGTGTCCTATGCCACAGCATAGGCTTGACCATTTATGCATCTCAGCAGCCAGCCCCCCAACAACAAAGAAGTTTTCCTCCATGGCAGACTAAAGCCAACAGCAACAGTATTCTATAGATTACTCTTACTATAGTTTACAGTGAAAATGTTTAGAAGGCAATTTGACAGGCAAATCACACCCACCCATTTAACAAAATACTAATATTGCTTCTCCACTAGGGTCTAAGACCTCAAAGTCATAGGCTTCTCTCCTAGCTGAGTGCTAGAAATGAGTTACTGTCCATGGAATGGGCCTTAGATACAATCAGAGAGTAGCTGGTTCTACCCATACCAGTCACACCACTATGTCACCAGAGGACACATTGTACCTGGCACATTGGTACTGTAGCACACAAGAGTCCATGATGGAGCAAGACTATCAGTGGCAGCTTTGCCCTAGCAGCATGCACATTTATGTCTAAACACCATGAGTGACAACCAAACGGAGGGAGCTTCCAGCAGAGTCCCAGGCTGATTTCTCCATGTCCTAGAGCCAATGTGTGTAGTGTCTTTAGCAACAGAGTCTTACCATCTAGTTCGGTCATCAGCTAACAGCAGTGACAACAAACTTACATATGGAACCCTAGACAAAAGCTCAGAGAGAAGTAGGCCATCCTGACACTGGGGTTTTTACCCAACAACCTTATGGATCCTGGAAGTGTTCTTTCCCCTCACTCGGGGTGCCTCATTTAAATTCCGTAATTGCTATTTTTACTATCCTTCCAGATGTTCTTCAACATCTGTAAGAGACCCAAGGGTCAGCATTATATAATGAAAACTTTTTACAGAGGACCGACAGGGTCTCTGAAAGTCCACTGCCATTCATTCTAAGAGCCCGTTAGTCTTGGGTGGCTAAGAGAATACTAAAATAGAAACATTAGCAAGGTCCAGCACAGCATGCAACAATCCTATCAGATGTATCGATTGCTTCATCAAAAAAAGCAATGTTGAGTACAGAGGTGTTGAAATGTCTCTCATAGGCTCATGTATCGAAATCCTTGGTCCCCAGCTGTTGGCACAGTTTTTGAAAGCAACCTTTAGGAAGTGGAGCCCCCTGAAGAAAGTGGGTGACCAGCGATGGGCCTTGAACCTTTATACCTTGGCACCACTTCCTGTCTGCTCTCTGCTTCCTGCGTGCGGGGTAATCAGGTGCCTCACACCACACTTTCCCCACCATGACCCACTGTATCTTTTAAACTGCAAGCCAAAAATAAACCCTTCTCTCCTGAAGCTCTTGTCCCTGTCAGGGACTGGCTGCTCTCGTGCTGTTTTCGCAGCAAGCGCATTGCCCTCTGATCCGTCTGCCCAGCACTTTTACTCTGTATTCTAGTTTGGGAGAAGCAACCAGGCCATTCCATGCTGATTCCTTCTAGAAAGGACATGATAGCAAAGGGACAATGAGAAGCCCCCCACTGCACCACCCATTTTTACATTTTAAAACATAAGCTCTTTAGGCAACAGGAAATTGTACAAGAGCTACAATGTGTATGTAAAAGTTAGCAGTGGGCTTGGATGAAGGAAAACCCCGATACAAACATCACTTGGGTAAATCAAACAGTATTAACTTACCTAGGGTAAACAGAAGAAGCTACAAAGTGAGGACTGGGACAGGAGCATTATTATCTGAATGAGACAGACAACGGAACACCTCACACCAGTGTATGCCAAGAGTCTCCTCAGACTTTTGTGAGCCTCTGCACTGAAGCCCCCAGCCCTGCCAGCTTAGATGCTGAAGGTGAATACAGACAGTCCTGTCCTGGACTGAGTGTTGTTAATTTGCCAAGGCAGATCCTTCCAGGTTTAAACTATGAGCAATTCTGCAGTGGGTCAGTGAGATGATGCGCCCAGGGCTCCTCACCTGAGCCAGGTGTCCCTCATCAGTCTGAGGACCAAGATGAAAAACCCCAGGCTGCACTGTGGTCCAGTCCATTTACTGCAGAACAGGGCTCTTCCAATACCGTTGTCCCTGCCCTCCAAGCCAGATCAGCCAGGTTTCCACACCTTGCTTGGCCCAGCACAGCCACAGGCTAGAACAAAGTTAGTCACCCAGCTATCTCTAGAATCATGCCAACAGGCACGTAGACAGGGAAGAGAATTCCACCGTAGGGTGGAAGTAATTGCAACAGAAATCAGTTACTCATCAGCAAACACAAGGAAGCGCAAAGCTTGTGCCACATTAGCCCTTATCTCCCTTGTTCCCACAATGGGCTCACCACACCCCAGAGAGGCTGGAGCAGTGGCAGGCACCACCAGCACACCTTTCTAACAGGCCAGAGCCCTGTCTTAGAGAGACCTCCCTTCTGGGCTCCTGCTGTCTGTCAGCGGTTAGTCTTGCCAGCACCCCATAACTCTACCCTGTAAACCTCTCCTCCCCACTTCCCAGAATCCTTAACTGGCTCATACCAGCAGACTGATGTCCTATCTAAGATGTCAGGGTCCAGTTCTTTGAGGCTCTCCTTCAAGGTCCTGGGTTCCAGCAACTTCCACTTGTTCCCTTTGTGTCTCCAAGCCTCAAGGAGGAAATGACCCTGCTGAGGACATATGGGTCAAGTGGGTCAAGTCTGGGAGTAACTGTGCCTGTTTTTCCTGGCAAAGCTTTAAGTTGCAAGAGCCAGAGAAAGGTTTGGTGATGTATCTGTGAAGGTGGAGTCCCCTTTGCCTTTCTCAGGTGACCTTGTGTAACCACAGGATGACTGCAGGGGTCTCAGAGTGCGTAGAAGGAACAGAGAAGGTTTGGGGGATCATTGACAGAGGCCATATGAGGCAAGGGGGCATCTCTGTGACACCCGCCTGTCTTGATGGTACTCAGGGCTCAGTAGATCTTCCCAGTGCCTGGAAGCTATGGTTCTTTATATGTTCTTCAGTGCTCAAATATCCTAGGGAAGTGGAGGGTTCAGTCCCCCACAAAAACCAAAAGGAAGCTTCTTCGTGCTGCTTCCTCTGCAGGAGAGTATAGTGATATTTTATTTATGTTTTAGTAATTAAAGTTTGCCTGAATAGCAGAAAGGCAAAGCTAAGCCACTAGAGGTCAGGCAGTGGTGGCATACACCTTTAATCCCAGGATTTAATCCCAGAGGCAGGTGGATCTCTGTGAGTTCAAGGTCACCCTCAGCTACACAAGGTCAATGCTGAAACAAATCCAGGTGGTGGTGCCTCACCTTTAATCCCAGTACTAGGGAGTCATGCACCTTTAATCCTAGCACTAGATTAGAGGGAATATAAAATGGGAGGAGAGAGAGGCTTAGTTGGCTTAGGCTGTGGTCACCCAGCCTTGGTAGAGGTAAGACTTCTCTAGTGACTTGGGTGCTTTGCTTTTCTGGTTTTTGGCTTGAACCCCAATATCTGTCTCTGGTTTTTTATTATTTGTGCTACACTGGGACCCTAAAGAAGGTCAATGCGTTTGAGGATGTTAATGGAGGCATTTTGTTGTTGTTGTTTTGACATGGGGGAGGTCTCAGGCAACCTGTGTTGGCCTTCGAGTCATCACATGTCCATACTCCTAGAAGCCCTTCTTACACTTACTTTTTATTTTGAAACAGAGCCTCACTAATTTTCCTAAGTTGGCTTGAATTGATGATGCTCCTGTCTCAGCCTCCGGAATATCTCGGAGGACAACCTTTGCCACTAGGCCCTGCTGTTGTCTGTGTTTTGGAAACAGGAAGAAGCTGCATCCAGACACCACTCCTGATCCTTCTGCCTCCACCACCCAAGGGCTGGAATTGCAGGCTGGAAACAGTCTTCACGTATGTGACCTTGTACACTGGGACTCACAGACACTTTCAACATGAACTTTTCTTTTCAAAACAAACTTTGGCAAGTTTTAGTGATATGGTGTGGCAGTAATTCTCAAGAACAGAATGTTCATGTATAACAGTGTCCAGGAATCTATCAGGCAGAAAGAGCAGAGGCGGCTGGACAGCTGTGGCTCAAGGTTACTGTGGAGGCTGGCTGTGGATACAGGGTTCGAAGAACTGAGAAAACATCACTTAAATTTTGTCTAGAATTATAGAAGCTCCCCTTCCCACCCTCAAATCCTGCCCAACAAAGCTATCAAGACTGAAAAATAGAGAGTTCAAAGAGCGAAGCTGATATGTGGGACAGGGGATACGCAGGCAGGAGGCAAAACCATGAAAATGAAGGTCACTAGTCTTATGGCAGGTGGAGCACTGTCTCATGGTAGATGGAGCACCAGTCTCAAGGCAGGTGGAGCACCGGTCTCGTGGCAGGTGGAGCACCGGTCTCAAGGCAGGTGGAGCACCGGTCTCAAGGCAGGTGGAGCACCGGTCTCATGGCAGGTGGAGCACCGGTCTCATGGCAGGTGGAGCACTGGAGGGAGGAGCTGGGCAAACATACCCGTGTAACCTGATGTCTAAGAAAGCTCCACAAGCAGCCTGGGGGAACACGTGGCATTAGCAAAAAAATGTGTCCACTATAAAGAGTAGGCTGAGGGCTCACTTCTTACCCCACACAAAGGTGAAACTATTTAGATTGCAGGTCTAAGTTCAAAAGGTGAAACTGTAAAACTGAACAGGTGAAATCATTGAAAAACAATGTTGCTATTTGGAAATGGCCAACCGCTCATGGCCCTCAAAACATTTATCCTCAGGGAGAAAAACAAATGGACACATTTGATGGCAAAAACATGAAAGATTTTGTTGCATGAAGGTCTTCAAGGATGAAGTGAAGGCAGTAACAGATTGAGATAAAATGTCAAGTAATATTGAGATAATTAAGGGCTGCTGACTGTGAACTCAAACTAGAAATTAGTGTTACATGTGCGGGGAAAGCCTTTGTTCTAACGAGATTTACACGAATCCCAGAGTCTGTAAGTCTGTAGCTTGCTTTCAAATGTGTTGACATCATGAATTTACCCACTTTTGCAACACTATGAATATACTTTACACTATTGAGTGGCACATTTAAAGATGGTGAGGATGGTAAATTTTATGTTCCTACTTTGTTTTTACCCAGACAAGAAAACAAAGCCAAGATAATTGACCAGTCAGTGCATAGGTTACCTCTGTCTTTTATCTATCTGTGGTGGAACATATGGAGAAATGACTGCCAAGTCTATTATGCAATAATATGCATTCAACTTTTACGTGGTTTGAAACTAAATTTTGAAGATGATGGCAATAAAGTAATATACAGAACATATAAGGGACTCTTGAAAACTGATTTAAAAAAAGATGAATAGTATAAAAAAGAGCAAACTAGATGAGCAGTCGATTCACAGAAGTGGGAGGGTGGATAGGGCACACACAGACATGCTTCACACTCCTAAAAATCGCAGGGAGGAAAAACCAAAGCCAAAATGAGAGGCCCATATCACCCAGCAGGGTGACACACTTTGGGAAGCTTCCTTTGCCAGGTTTGGGAGATGCCAAGGAGCCAGTACGCATGGTTGACAGTCCATTGTCACAGAAAGCAATGGGGCTGTCAAGTATAATGGAGTATACAGCTCACTAGGGCCTAGCCTACCTCTCTTGACTAGCAAAGAGTCTCAGAGAGACACATGTACTAAGGTGATCATTATAACATCACTTGGTGTTCTGGCTAGTCTTATTATCAACTTCAAACAATCCCAGGTCCCTGGAAAGAGGGAACCTCAATTGAGGAATTGCGCAGATTAGTTTGGACTGTTGCTGTATCTATGAGACTGACTTGACTGATGATTGATGGGGGGGCAGGAGGAGTCGTTCAGCATGGGCTGTGCCATCCCTAGGCAGGTGGGCCTGGGCTCTATAAGAGCAATCCAGATGGCCTGATGATAAGCAGCATTCCTCCATGGTTTCTGGTCCAGGTTCCTGCCCTGCTTCCTTTGGTGACAGACTGATATGGAAGTATCTGAAAAAAACCCTTTCTTTCCCATGTTGCTTCTGGTCATGGTGTTTATCACACCAAGAAAAACCAAAGTAAAAACACTTACTGTAGGAAGGATGAGAGACCATCGACCTGCTTTCAGAAACAGGCAAACGAGGTGGATACCTGCCCACCGGGATGTACATCCTACCCAACAGCCTGGTTAGAATAGGAATGCAGAACTTCAGCAAGAACCTAGTTAGAGGGACATGAGACATCAGAATGAGAGGAACACGATGGGAGACTGCAGACTAAGAGGGTTAGAATTCCTTTGAGTTGAGGAAAATAAATTCAATTATATTTGCAAATATAATTGGTTGCATGTTTGAGTCTTTGAATAGAGATGAACTCCTGTTGTGTTGTTCCCTGGAAACCAAATCAAAGCTAATGCTTAATCCTTAGGACGGGATCTATATTGGTGTCCTAGGATGGGTCTAAAGGTTTGCATGGTCTAGTAGGGCCAGACAGCCCGTGACTCAGCATTTGAGACAGCTATGCCCTGTATTTTTAAAAAAGGGTTTTCAGGAAACACGGAAAATTATGTTTCTTTTCTTTTCTATTTTATTCTTTCATTTAAATTCCCATGTATCTCAGCTAGCCTCAGATTCACTTTGTAGTCAAGGGTGGCTTTGGGTTCCTGATCTTCCTGCCTCTACTCTCGAATGCTGGATTTCTAGGTGTGTGCACCTTGCCCCATTTTATGTAATGCTGAGGATGGAACTTGGGGTTTCATGAATACTAGGCAAATGTCTGACCCACTGAGCAATAGTTCCAGCTTCTAGGCCAGTGGTTCTCAACCTTCCCAATGTTGTGACCCTTTAATACAGTTCCTCATGTTGTGGGGATCCCCAGCCAGAAAATTATTTTCATTGCTACTTCATTACTGTAATTTTGCTAGTGTTATGAATTATAATATAAATATCTGTGTTTTCCAATGGTCTTAGGTGCCATACCTGGGCTGGTGGTCTTAGGGCTCTATAAGAAAGCAGGCTGAGCAAGCCAGTAAGCAGCACCCCTCCATGGCCTCTGCATCAGCTCCTGCCTCTAGGTTCCTGCCCTGTTTGGGTTCTGGTCCTGACTTTCTTCTATGAAGAACAGTGATGCAGAAGTGTGAGCCAAATGAACCCTTTCCTCCTCAATCTGCTTTGGTCATGGTGTTCCGCCACAGCAAGAGTAAGACTGCTGGAGTTGATCCACCATATTAAATATAATCCCTCCAATTAAAAACCTTAACATATCAGTCCTTTTTATTGATTGTTCCTTATCTGGCTGAGAGTCTTAAATGCTAATGTTTCTGTTCTTTAAAGTGAGGGGCTGTAGCTGTACTTGAGGACCCAGAGAGGTTTTCTCTTCTGAGTGTCAAGGGGGGTGTGGTGGGCGTGGCATGCTAAATTTATGCAGGGACAGAAGTTTGACAAAGGACTGCTCTAACGTGGTGTGGTGTGTTTTCCAGGAGACCTCTTGACACCTCTGAGGTCAGGACAAAAGAGGAAGACCTGATTCAGGCTGAGCGGCTACTCTGGGTCGCCTGAGCGGCCTTAAATGCGACATTATCTTTTCTGCTTCTTTTAAAGAGGGGGCCATCCCTGACTCAGTTTATAGAAAAGAACACAGCGCTACTGGGGGATTACAACAGTTTTGCCAGGATCACACAGCACAAGGCTATGTGGCCAGGTGATGGACAGGCTAGGATCCCAACCCTGGTCACTTCCATCACTCACAAACAAAAATGGAAAAAATTCTGAATTTAGATCTGGTTCTGGAAGAACTCTAGCCAGTTTGAACTTATCTTAAAACCTACCCCGTCTTCCTTATGATGCGCTGACACAGCCAGCCAGCAGCGGGAAGGGAAACCAAAACCAAAACCAAAAAACAAACCCAAACTCCACCATTCCAAATGAAACCTGTAAATATTGAGTCACTTAGATTGTCATTCTGCTTGTGGACTTTGTTGATATCAGCTTTGAATTCCTGAAAAAAAGAAAATCCAAGTCCCTTGCAGCCACTGGAGGGCTGGACGTTCCTTGCTAGAGGACTTGCAGGCTGGAGGTGCAGCCTGGCTTCCCAGCCTTTAGGAGGCTGTGCCTTTTGAGCTTGGCTGCTTCTAAGCCTTCAAAATTTATGGTCTGCAGGAAGGAAGAAGGCATGCGCAGCTGACCCTGGCTGAGGAGGCTGCATATTTAAACCCACAATCACCTAGAACGCCAAGGAGGGAGTTGGAGTAGCCTAACAAATGAGTCTCCTGAAACAAAATGTCAGGCAGTCTATTCTTCCTCTCCTTGGCTTCTCTTTCTTGATCGCCCCGGCATCTGCTCCCACACACTTCAATGTTGGCTTATTTAAACTTCAGGAGAGTTGCCAGGCAGGAGGGAAGAAGTTAAATTAGATGGATTTCAAAGCTTTGGTTTTCAGACACTAATAAATTAGGTGGATGACAAGATGTTGGTGAGAACGGGTGAGGGGCCAGCTGGAGAGCCATTCCTTTTGCCTGAGTCAGCCTTGACCTTGGCTGGGCTGGAAATCCTGCTAGGTGGGGAGGGAACTGCAAGGGCAGTGGAAGCGCATGGGCTGTAGTCTGAGTCTGGCCCTATCTGGGGATGGGAAGGAGGAATCTGATCCAGAAGTAGATTCTGTGTAATTAGGGCCAACGGAATGGTGAGGCTGCCAGAGAGAAAGCTGGTTGCAGACAGCCCAGTTATGCAGGCGTGTTCCCGAAAACCCTGGTGGGCCCTATTAGGAGATAACAAGCCTGCAAGAGCTGTTAGTCTGTGGCTCATTTGGCTTGGCCTGGCAAGCAGCTGGATGATAGCTCGGTGCTCCTCGCTGCTTTTCCTCCTGAACATGAAACCACGAGCGTGATGTGGTTTTGGTGTTTTATAGGAAGGTGGTAAAGTCTCATAAAGAAAGTTCTAAATTGTAACGTTCTAAATTAGGACTAAATTTTTGTGGCAAGTTCTATTTACCTTTTTATCTATATTCTGTTTATTTGTTGTATCTAGCTACCTACTTATCATTTATTTACTTGTCTATCTATTCTGGTGTCTACCATCAAATTATGCAATAAACACTTCTGATACTTTTTGTTTGTGCATGTGAACCTATGGGTAAACGTGTGTGTGTGTGTATGTGTGCGCGCACATGTACGTATATGTTCATGCATGTGGAGGCTGGAGGTCAGTCTTGGGTATTGTTTCTCGCTATGGCCATCTGTCTTGCTTTTTGAGACAGGATCTCTTACTGAGACATGGGACTGGCCCCAAACCCTAAATGTCCTCTGTTGCCACCTCCCTAGTGCTCATGCCGTTATGCCTGACGCTTTTTTTTAATTTGTTTTTGTTCTTCAAGACAGGTTTTCTCTATGTAGCCCTGGCTGCCCTGGAACTCACTTTGTAGACCAGGCTGGCCTTGAACTCACAGAGATCTGTCTGCCTCTGCCTCCTGAGTGCTAACATTAAAGGCATGTGCCACCATTACCAGGCTATATGCCTGACTTTTCTAGGTGGGTGATGGAGATCAAACTCTGGTCCACATGCTTTCAAGGCAAGCACTTTATAGACTAAGCTCTCTCCAGCACCTCAACAAGTACTTCATACTCTCCTTATAAGGTGCAGGTCACAGGAAACCTAAAACAAGCTTCCTTCCCTCATGACTTCAGGGACCCACCACTGAATCACCACCCTGAACTCATTAAAAGTAAACCCCATTTTCCAGAAGTTCTGATTTAGTAGCTACTATTTATTAAGCATGGACTTACTCATTGCTAAGCTAAGTATGTAATATCTTGTCATCTTTATGGTACCCACTCTAATAGGAATGCCCATTCCCTTTATTTTACAAGAGAGGCTCATAAAAACAGAATCCTTCCCCACTCTACTGGCTTTCGCAATAGGATTCTAATGCAGATTCATGTAGACTCAAAGCCAGCACCCTTTCCAACATCTGCCCTTTCCACAATCCATGACTCCACTCTAGTCCCAATGCCATCCCATCTCCTGGCAACACACCTAGCTAGTCTTGATGCCACATGCTCTAACGTCCTAACCAAACTACATCTCAGGAGGAGCTTGGAATCCCTTGTTTTGGCCTCAGAGTCTCCAAAATTTGGCTTCTGTTTGTTTGCTCAACCTTCTCAGCCACTTCCCACATGCAAGGCCTCGGGGCCCTCTGGTGGGCTCTCTGTCTTTGGAATGGCAAGCAGTTACCATGAAGGGAGTTTCTTTGCCTCTGCAATGGTTGGTTGTCATGTTAACTTGCCACAAATTAGAGTCACTTTGGTAGGGATCTTCATTGGAAGACTTGCTCTGGATGCCTTGATTGATGTGGGAACACCCTCCTCAAGTGTGATGGCCCAGATAAGAGGGGACACAGGCTGATTATTCAGCTTTTACTTGCTTAACTGTCTTTTCTCTTGCTGCCAGTTGATTACTGCTGCAGCTGTGGCTGCTTGGTGCAGCTCTATGAGTGTGGCTGCTGGCAGCGCTCTATCTGCTACATCCTACCCCTGATCTCAGAACCAGTCTTTCCAGTCTTCCGTCATGACCCAGGATGGAAGTGCCAAGAAACTTTAAGGTTCAGCCCCAGATTGGAATGACTAAGGCACCCATCATGATGAACTGAACAGCTACCAGATTCTCAGCCTCTCAGGTGTGAGATAACCTGTTACTGTTTTAACATAAGCTGAATGAATGCATTCTACACACACACACACACACACACACACACACACACACACACACAATCGGTTCTGTTCATCCAGAGAACTCTGACTAATACAGCTACTTCCAAATGCTTGCCCATCCACCCATTCTGGATTCTATTCCCTTGTCTCCAAGGACTTCCTGCTGCCCTCCCCCATTGCCCGCAGTCATCCGTTTGTTTTGCATTATTAACCATCTTCTCTTCCTTCTCTTTCTAAAGAAAGCATCCCTTAGGCAGGCAAAGTGCTTGTCTTAGAAATCCCTCTTTGAGCCAGGTGGTGGTGACACAAGCCTCTAATTCCAGCACTCAGGAGGCAGAGGCAGATGGATTGCAGAGTTAGAGGCCAGCCTGATCTATGGAGCCAGTTCTAGGACGTCCAGGGCTACAAATCCCTCCTCAAGGCCATCTTTTGCTTTAGGTGTAACAGCATTTCTCTATTCCTCTACCAGAACTTCTCAAAGACTTTCTTCCAATCACAAGCTCTTGCTCTACCATCTAGATGCCCCAGTCGTTTACAGAAAGTGCTCACATCAAGGTCCTGGATGCTTTCATGCTGACCCTACAGGTCTTCCCTACTCTCACCCCAAATTTTCTGCAATGATTGACATTGCTAGCTACTCCTTTATTGGATAGAGATGGTCCCCAAAGTACAATGGCTCAGCTCATAACAGTACAAAAGCAATATGCATTCAATAGAAAATATACTTCAAATTTTACATTTTGATTATATACTGGTACTCTGTGTGTGTGTGCATGTTCATGTGTGTGCAGGTGCACATGTGTGTGTGTGTGGATGGATATGTGCTAATATGAAGTTCAGAGAACAACATTCAGTGTCCTTCCTCAGATGCCATCCACCTTTGCTTTTGAGACAGTCTCTATTGGCCTGAAACTTGCCAAGCAGGCTGAGCTGGCTGGCTGGCTAGCGCCAGGGATCACCTTATGTCCATCTCTCCAGGGTTGGGATCACAGAACCAAGCACAGTGTCTGGTTTTACCATAGTACTTGATGCTGGACAATGCAGAAAATGGTAGCTCTCAGTAATGAGGGGAAACAGCTCACAGTCTACAGTACATAGTGGCACTAGCTTTTCTGGATGCAAATACTTGATAAATTATAGGAGATACTTGATCCTTTAAAATAGTCCACATTAGATAGCTCTGCCCAACTGTACACTAATGGACATGTTCTGAACATATTTAATGTAGTCTGGACTGAGCTACAAAGCCTGGTTGATTATTGTATTAAAAGCTATTTTCAACTTACCACCATATTCAACTCCCTGCCAAGAAACATGCACCAGCCCAGAGGCTGGGGGAAACTTCTAGGTCTCTTACCATTGCAAACAGCAGAATACCAGTTTGTAAGACAGAAAATTCCTGATGGACCTGCCTGAGCTCTGCGGAGCCCTGGAAGCTGGTCCACTAGGTTCCTTCCACCCGCAACCCTTTTCGTTGTCCTCCTTCTCTTCTTTGGCCTCTGACCTTGTCGTAAATGAAACTGCTATCCCTCTGGCTTCTGACTCACTTGAGGGACAGTTGCCTATGAACTAATATACCCTAGGTTTCCTGGGCAGAGCAAGACAGACAGGAAAGAGCTGGGGGCATGTAAAGACGTGGGGAAGATGGAAATGCAGAGGAGCCAGTGCATCTGGCCTTGCTGATGTGCCTCTTAGAGCCCTGGAGAATGGAAACTGTGAGGCTGGAAGGTTGGGACGGACTTCTGGCTCCAGGTCCACATTATCACTGCCACAATCCCGACAGCCTAACAGGGCCCTGTACCAACCTCGTGACACTTGCAATGTAGGGGTCCCTGTTGATTCTCATTGAAGCCATTGCAGAAGACCACAATCTCATTCCTGACTGAACTTGCTGGTTATCACAGTCGGCTTAGTAGGGCCTTCTGAAGGATGTTCCTGCTGGGATGGAGCCGCGCCTACAGCAGAGCTGTGGGAGGGCAGGGGAACGGTCCCCACCTCCCTAGTGGAACTGGGGAGCCACAGCTACGGTAGTTACCCTCTTTGGCTTGGCGTAGCTTCCTTCCTCTTACTCCAGCTTTCCATCTCCCTGGGCGGTGGACCCCTCACTGCTGCGGGACCTCAGAGTTTGATCCCCAACACAAGACAAAGGGTTGGTCTGATGCTAAGTGTGGGGTTCTAGTCTTAGAAAGTAGGAAAGTCTCCAGTCAAGCTACCTTTGCCTTCCTGACTGAGTTATCCCTATTTTTGGCTACCACAGTATCCATGTCTAGTCTGGTGTCCAGTCTACCAGCTCTGGCTCAACCTGATGTTCACTCTTAACTGATTTTTTTTCTCAGTGGTGGGCAGAAGCAACTCCCATTCTGACCCCATGATCATAAAATAGGGTCAAGGGTGTCCAGCCAGGTAGGGCTGCCTCCCAAGTCCCCGCATCTGAGCACGTCCAAGGACTGAGAAGCTGCTGGGGGCAGCCTTGTAATTCTGTCTGAGGTTTGCACCCCAGCCTCAAGCCTTACCTGGTGACAAAATGCATCCCTTGGAGAAAGCTTTCCAGTCCCCAAGGACCCAGAAAATTCAGTCTCCTGGGCCTTCTTGTCCCTCCAAGAGCCAGCACACCATCCTTGTGTCCCTTCTGAGGAACATGCCACCAGCCAGCAGGCTGGGGGAAGCTTCTTGACCTCTCTCACTACTGCAGACAGCAGAGAATCGATTTGTAAGCCAGAGAATTCCTAATGGGCCTGCCTGAGCCCTGTGGAGCCCTGCAAGCAGGACCACTAGGTTCCTCCCCCAGAACCTTTCTCTCCTCCTCTTCCCAACCTCTCCCTTCCCTTCTTTGGCATCTGACTATGGTTTTCTTTGAAGGAAGAAATTATTTTGCCCCAGGAAACTCATTTATAGCAAAATAAGTGAAAGGTGTGGGCATCTGGCCCCACGTGGGGCTCATTTTCGGGTTATTGCTTTTGCATGCCTTCATCTGGCTCTGCCAGGCTTGGAACCTCTCCCCGCCAGCATCACACCTGGTTTCGGCTGGAAAGGAAAGGATTTCAGCTTTTCATCTTCTGGGCCTCTTTGTTATTATTGGAGCCAAATTTTGGCCTGGGATCAGAGGGGGAAGAATAGGGCGGGGGTAGACAGAGGGAGGCAGGGCTGGGAAACAGAGCTGGAAAGTGTCCCAGAGGTAGGAGAGAGAAAGGTCCTCTGTGGATTTGAATAGCAGCTCCTCCTGAGAGCACAGAGCTCCCAGGCTGGCCAAGAGACCTGCGACCAACTAGAACCAGAACAGACAGACAGACAACACACACACACACACACAGAACCACACACAACCACACATACACACACAACCAACCACACACCCATACAGCCATACACACAATTGCACAAACACACACACACACACAGATCCTGTAGCCTGAGGGTTTTGTCAGTCAATTTCAGACTCATGAGAGAAGGCATCCCTAAGCCCCCTTTGATAAGAATTTTGAGTTCTTGGCTTAAGAGAGACATAGAAAAAATGAAAATACAAAAGGAGGTTAAGCTCTGAAAACCATATGCTAGATTTTTGAGTAGGAAAGAAGTTGCTTTCTGGAATAGTTTATGGGTTAGCAGTTAATATTTCCTTAAAAGCTGGCTTATTTCTATCCTGTATTTTTTTGAAAAAAACAAAAACAAAAACATAGCTTTGAGAAAAACCAAATTACCATTTAGCGCGCCTAAGAGGATTTTGTCTATCTTGTGTTTCAGGATCTTTATGGTGTGCCTATCTAGTGAAACCATGTCCCATTAAAATACCAAGGGAGGGCACCACAGTGGGATTCGAAGCTTATTTAAAATTAATTGCAGATTCATTTCGCTGCACAATCATTGAAGGTTTTTCGTTTTTCATTATTAATATGAAGAAATGAAACGAGGACTGCCAAAAGTCTGAGGAAAAAGTGGCTGATGTACGAGATTCCCCAGGCACCAGACATCTGTCAGGCTGTACTTCTAGGCTGACCAGGCTCTGGCCTGCCTTTGACGACACTGGATCAGAGCTAAGCTGTGAGAGCTCTCACTAGATGCTCACTGAGGCGTGTAGGTTTCTTGTGCTCCTCCCAGCTTTCCTCCAGCAAGGGCACTGTGTGTGTGTGTGTGTGTGTGTG
>LOJH01027080.1:6616-18180 GCA_001685095.1 Ellobius talpinus
TGCCCTCTTCTGGTCTGAAGGCATACACACAGACAGAATATTGTATACATAATATAAATGAATATTTAAAAAAAGATGTTTTTTTCTTGTTCCATCTACTGCAAGCAAATTTCAAGATGTCATTGTTTTTTTCTGCAGAATAGTACTCCATTGTGTAAATATACCACATTTTGTTTGTCCATTCTTTGGTTAGGGGCCATTGAGATTCTTTTCCATTTCTAGCTATTACAAATAATGCTGCTCTGAACGTAGTTGAACAATAGTGGAGAGGGTCCTTGTAGTATGATTGAACATTTTTTTGGTATATACGCAAGAGTGGTATTGCTGGGTCTTGAGTTAGGTTGATTCCCAATTTTCTGAGAAACCAGCATACTGACTTCCAAAGTGGCTGTACAAATTTGCACTCCCACCAGCAATGGAGGAGTGTTCCCCTTACTCCACATAGATTTTAACTGAATAGAGGAGATATTATTCATCACAATTTGCTTTAGACTTGTGAGCTTTATTTACTATTCAGTATAAAAGTTCACACCATTAGCTTTGTGCTGCCTTTGCAAAATACACGTGATGAAGCAGAGGACAAACAATGTAAGCCTTCTGCCTGCAGTCTCTCTGTCTCTGTCTCTGTCTCTCTCTCTCACACACACACACAAACACACACCAGCTGTCTTCCCTTTCATGAACAGTTCGCATATTTGCCTGCCAAGGAGAAGAGTAATCAATAATGATGACAAATGTCATATATAGCTCACTGAGAAGAGGCATATTATATGGATATTAGATGAGAATTACATAAAATTCTCTTGAAATGCCACACAGTCATTGATGAATGAGATCCTTCAAGTTCAGGTCATGCCAGAGTAGCTTTAGACAGCAGAATGGTTCTGCCCATGATTAAATATGAAAATCTTTGTCATCAAATATAGCTATTATTTACACTTGCACTTCTATTAAGGGTAACTGTGTACAATTACCCTTGAAAACCTCTGAACAGTAAACACACCTGTTGAGTATGGGCCTAGGCTTTTAGTCTGATGAGACTAATATCAACGAACAAAATTAGAAAAATGACAGGCACCATTCTCTGGCTGAATACATAAATCAAGAACATTTCACACTAATCTTTAGATATTATAATTTAAGAATAATTTAATAATCATCAATAGCAGTATACATGTACAATCAGATTTTCAATATGTGCTTACCAATCTATCATCTATCACCTACATACTTATCTATTTGTCTGTATGTTCAGCTATTACTTTTTTAGAAGAATCTTTTTGTATTGCCCCTTCCTAGTGCTCTGATTGCATGTTGTATTAGCATCATTATCATTGATCTTGCTCTCAACTCTCTTCGTCTCTCTCTCTCTCTCTCTATATATATATATACATACATACATACACATAAGTCTATGAATAAACTACTTTAATTTTTTCAGAAACCGTAGACTAATTTCATCTATTGTATCTAAATTTTAAAATTTATTTTTAGAATTGATTAATATTTCTTTCCTAAATATCAGTCTATGACAAATCTGTATTTTCGAAATGCTGATAAGCACTACCATTAAAGCATAAATAATATTTCTAATGAGAAAGTAAAATAACTTTTCCTTTTGTCAGTTGAACTCTGTAATCTGCAAATTATACAATCTCATATGACTGTCAATGGAATTTAGAATATGTACATTTTTTATTCTCTGAATATTGGTAAATGGGTTTTTCCAATCCATTTTAGGTAACCCTAGAAAGTAAGTAGCTTTCTGACTGATTTCAGTTATATTATCAATAAGAAGTCCAATACTTCTAAATTATTTTGACTAAGGGTGTGTCTCTTCTTTCTACTCACATATATAGAGTAATGGAGACTTACAGACACTCTACTACAGCTTTTATTTGTCACTGGTATGCCTGAAATATTAATCTTGTAAGAAGACTCATATTAAAAGAACACAAGTGTATTCTGTCAGAGCAATATTAGGCAAAGAAATCTGTCACAGTCAAAATGTTCTTTCTAGCGAGTAAACCATATCAGTGATTGTTTCTAATAATCAGGTTTCTACTCTGTCTTTATAAAACTGCATATTCTGAAAATTCAGTGTTGTTCTAACAGACTGAAGCATTTCTCAGGTGTTTACTTCTCCTAGGTTAGACTTTCAAAGGTTTCCAATGTAGAAATTTCAAAACCAGAAAAGTGGGTAAAAACCAGTATTTTGCCGTCTCATCACTTTTGGGCAACTACTTTTCCTTAAAATCATAGAGTGTTATTTCTGTATTTTCAGAGACCACCTCTTATATTCCTATAAGCATGTAGCATCTTCCATTTCCACGTCATTCATTTCTTTTCCAGTCTCACTGTGGGACTGTGAGATGATATTTGTCAGGAGGGCTCAGAAATCCTGTCAGTTCACTGTGAATACATACTTTTGCTTGACTCTTGTGGTTGCTTATGGTATTATTCCCACTGAGACTGGTGCCAACAAAATTCTTTACAGAATTTTGGCTCAAGTCACCTTATGGCAAAGTTAAGTTTTTCCAGGACATCTCTGCTAAGATAAGCACACTGCCAAAGATGGTGGGTGCTTATAGACATGATCACTTTAGCCTAAATAAGCAGTGCTCAGAAACTGCAAAAGGAGATTTCTTTCTCTGGGTCATATTGCTACAGTGGACTCAAAGCTTTCTGGGTCACTGGTAGCTACTTTTCTTTTGATAAAATGTCTTCAGTTTTCAATTTTACCCACTCTCTGTATGTATGAGTTCAATTTTGCTCATTCTCCATTTAGAGGTTTGCCTCTCTATGTTCTGTCTCTATCTGTCTCTCTGTGTGTGGTGTGTATTTGCATACTTGGATATGTGGTTTGTTTGTTCCCATGTGTAAGTGAATTTGGCTTTGACTTTGATTCCCTCATTGTTTCCGGTCTGACTTCCTAGGACGCCAGCATGAGTTTCCTAAGACCTGGGCTATAAGAGATACAGGCATTCTGAATAACAAACATGAGAATCCTTTGTTGTCACAGCTGAGCCCACTTGTTACAAGCATGTAGACTGACCATGGAAGACCCCAGACATTCTGTCTCTTACAGTCTGAACACACTAAACATAAAATGGAATTTTTACAGGAGAAAAATTCTCAAAACAGTATTTGCCAATGTGCTGGGTATGAACTTAAATGTGTTTCTCACTCTGTAATACATAAGAAGATGACCATAGGTTTTGGCATTGTTGTTTGTTTCCTTGACAATCTTTTCCATGTGTAGTTTCCGTTTCACTTTCCCATTACAATTCTCCTCAGGACATAATGAAAAGTCATCTAAATTATTTGACTTTAATCAATTAAAGTATTGAAGGGTTTATAATTACAAAATAGTATGTACTAGTCAGGGTTCTCTAGAGTAACAGAACTTACAGAATCAATTTCTCTTTCTATATAGAAAGGGGTTTATTAGAATGGTATAGGCTGTGGTCCAGATAATCCAACAATGGCTGGGTAAGAACAGGAAGTACAGGAATTCAGTAGTTACTCAGTTCAGAAGGCTGGATGTCTCAGTTGGTTTTCAGAATATGCTTGAATCCCGAAGAAGTAGGCTCTAATGTAAATAAAAGAATGGATGGACTAGCAAGGTGAGGGCAAAGAGGTAATGAGCAAAATCTTCCTTTTTCCATGTCCTTACATAGACTTCCAAGCTCAAAAGATATGTATTAAAGGTGAATTTTTGCACTTCAAGATTAAGATTACAGATGTGTCTTCCTACCTCAAAGATCCAGACTGAAAACAAGCGAAATTTCCTCACACGGGTGACCTCCATTATTGGGCTTTTCTTAATTACAGATGTAGTTAATCTGACAACCAAGAATAGCTATCACATTATATTTATGACAACTTTTGAAAGGTAATCTTTTTTTTCAATAAATTTCTAACATCTTAGGAGCCTGCATCTTCTTGCTGTGCTTTCCCTGTCACAATATTGAGAGTCTTCATTACACTGTACTGCTTTGAGATGTAAGATTAGAAACGCCTTTCAATCATTAAATGTTCCAATCGATGGAAACTACTTCTCTGAGAGAAGGAAATAAAACATCTGGTTTTATATGCAATGAATACTAGGTTGAACCGATTCGATTATTCCTCAATTAAATTCTATAATGTACCACTTGAACACTAAATGGGTCAGTACTTTCTGTGTTAATAGCTAAGCATAATGTTGGAAAAGCTATTGAGTGCTTTTAAACAATCTTCTTTAAGGGAATGATCCATGTGTTTGCATACCATTAACTGATAGGTATTAATAAAATTTATGATTTATTAAGCAATTTAAAATTCTCTTAGGCACAAAAGGTCCATGGCTGGCATAAAGCTTGTGAATAAATTCCAGTTTTAAAATAAATTTAATATTTCTTATTACTATGTATATTTCAAAGTCTTAACTAAATTTAATATTTCTTATTACTATGTATATTTCAAAGTCTTAAACTAAATTTAATATTTCTTATTACTATGTATATTTCAAAGTCAATATTAATAAACAAGATTATTTTCTTTAAGTAATATTAATAGAGGGTAATTTTTTAAAAAAGGATATTACCAACAAACCACAGAAATCTCCAGTCAAAGATTACTGCAGTATTAAACACATAATATCCAAGTTAAATGTATATTTCAATAAAGAGCAAATAGTTTTATTATGGTATTTACTGCATAAAATTTTTTATCTAAATTTCAACACTAGCTATACACTCATTAGTCACTTTGTGATTTTGTACCGACCATCCCAACTGCTTCTGTCTCATAAGTCTTCTGTCCAAGCAATTCTCATCTTATTTAACAATGGCCCCAACACACAAGAATATAGGTTCTGGTACACTCTTTTTATTATGCTCAATTTTCTATATAATATCTACAGAAGACAATCATAGATGTTGTAGGGAGGTGCTTGTTGGTTCCTGGCTGCTCAGCCCTGAAATAATCACACAGAAACCATATTATTTAAATCACTGCTTGGCCCATTAGCTCTAGCTTCTTATTGGCTAACTCTTACATATTAATTTAACTTAACCCATTTCTATTAATCTGTGTATTGCCACGTGACTGTGGTTTACCAGCTATAGTTCCCGCATTTGTCTCCTGTGGGGCTACACAACTTCTCACTGACTCTGTCTCCTTTCTCCCAGCATTAGTTTAGTTTTTCCCACCTAGCTCTGTTCCTCCCTGTTCTGCTATAGGCTTAAAGCAGTTTCTTTATTCATTAATGGTAATCACAGCATACACAGGGGAATCCCACATCACATAGAAACATTGACTGATGAACTTAAATAAGCTTGGCCCTCCTAATTCTTTCTTTTCTTCATTCATTTTCTTCCTCTCTTTTCTTCCTCTTCACTTCATTCTTTCCAAGTTTCTCATTTCTTTCTCCTTTCCTCTCTTCCTCTCCTTTTCCATATCATATGAACGTCTACTTACTGGTGTCCCATTGAAGTCATATGTCTTGTTTATCTTTGCCTCTGTGTGGGATTAATTGGGTTGTTTTCGGTTTTGTTCTCTCTCTCTCTCTCTCTCTCTCTCTCTCTTTCTCCCTGGTTTGGTATTTTGATATAGGGTATCATTGTTTATATCTGGCTCTCCTGGAGCTCACTGTGAAGAACAGACAGACCTTGAACTCACAGAGATCCACCTGCCTCTGCTTCCCAAGTGTTGGGATTAAAGGTGTGTGCCACCACTGCCTGACTTCAGTTTTGTTCTCTTATAATTTACTCAATGACTTTGTGATGTGGTCATATATTTTCCATTTTGTTACTTAAATGTTTACAGATTGGTGCTGGGTTTACTAGGTATTAAGAAAGGTAGTTCTTAATATTTTCTTTATTTAGAAAATAGACATGATTTTTCAAATATTACACTAGGTCTTATTTTGGAGAAATGCATTTTTAACCTTTTTTTGCTCCAGGTATCAGTAAACTAGAACAGATGATAACTATTCAAGCAGACTCCTTTATAGCTAAATAGAAAGTAGATTTTTTCAGGAAAAGGAATGTGGTATATAAATATTTCTTTATTTGTGACAATATTATGTCATGATATGTCCAATTATAAGTTGAAATTTTAAATAATTTCAAAATTGATTTTGAAAACCTAATTTCCCAAATTCCTGAGTTTATGTATCTTGGCTATTTCTAACTAACAGCTTTTATACTTTGGCAAAGCATACGATACAAAATTTTTGTCATAGTAAGTTGTTAACTGTCTTGGATAATTTACTAGATTATTCTCCAACTTCTGATAAAGCAGAAATTGGTAGAATATTAGCTGTTGACCTTGAAGGAAAATGCAGCTTTATGGCTACTGATCAAATTCATAAAGGGAAAACCATGCTGCATGGACTTGCCAGGACCACGTTGGGCCACTGAAATTTCATAGTAATATCAACTGGCTGAATATTGCAATTATACTACCATAACACTGAAGAATTGTTAGTTATATTCTTGGGTATTTGTGTCCCTTACATAGTGCTAAACCTTCCTGTTATACTGCAGGTGTGATATGAAGGTCACAATGCTAGAAAATTCTAAGAGCATCTTCTCATTCATTCATTTAAACACAGTATCCTCCATTAGCTGCTGTTGTGTTCTTGGAGTTTGTACCTGTGAGCCAATGGCTGAGTCAACAAATGAGTTAGAAACGATTTCCCTTGTAACTATAAACATACACACTTTTACAGGCCAGTCTTTAGTGATTTTATGACCTGGAAACACAGGCAAATAATACATGCCAATAGATAGCAATTTGAACAAAAAAAAGCATAGCATATGCCAATTAGCAAATTCTCCACAAATACACAACAGATATCAACTTGTTCTCAGATTTTGATAACAATTCCTTGATTATTTATCCTGGAAAAAAATCTTTGAAGCCATAACATGGTGAATATAAAGACCTGGGGATATGAAATAATTATTATTGGTTTGAGACAAGAGCAGCAATAGCCATAGGGAATGTGTCAGTGTTTTAAATATATATTTACATGTGTGTGTGTGTATCCCAATGTAGAAACATTTAGACACTTTAATGCACATTGGAGACATGCTCAAGACAATTATAAGTTTCAGGAAACAAAAACAGAATTTCAGGTGAAGAATTCAGTTACTCAGTGCTGAGTCACACAGAGAGTCATGCACTAAGTCCATGATTACATTCAGTCCATAAACCGGAGTAAAAGCCCTCGAAAATGTTCTGGATAATGTTCTTAATAGAGAATGAGTTGAGAGTAAGCCTCTACACAGTGGAAAGCAAAGCAAGGCCTGCCAGCCTACTAGACATCGCTCTCTCTTATAGTCATTTAATAGGTTTGTCATGCTTCAAGAGGTATTAGCCTAGAATTCTTATTGAATTTCTCTCAGTAACTGTAATCATATTTTTAGCACATGGTTTCTTAAATACAAAATAAATGCTAACAGAAAAGTTAAACATTTTTTTAAAATCATGCATGATTTAGACATTAGATATCAAGTAATCTGTCCAAGCTTGTTGGGAAACAAGGCAGAAATAGTAAGGTAGTGATAATTGTTCAATATGTCTTGCCTGCACCCTGGCAGCATGCTATATTTTGACTGTAATGATCATGTAAAGTACTTCCATGTCTAAAAACAGGTACGTGACTTTAAGCAGAATATCTGGCCTAGCCAAGGTTTCAGAAACTGTCACAATAGCCAGAACATCTCTATACCTTTGTAATTCTACAGCCTGACACAAATTAATATGTTTACCACATTCCTCTATTTTATAACACTATAATTACCCAAATTTCAATGGTTTATTCAAAAGGTTAAAACAGGTAGCAAATGTCACTTAAAGAGGTGCTTTATAGTACTAAGTTGTACTGAAATATACGAGTGTGTGCTCATTTTATGATAACATCAGAAAAGCAGGCGTTGCCTGCAGCACACTAATATTTGTAACACTATATTACAATGTATTCTTCTTTTATATTGATATTGCCTCTCTGATACTGACTATGCTTTTACAGACAATGTTTCTTTTCTGTTAATCAATTAAAAACAATAAACTGCTGTGAGATTATCACACCTATAAATATCAGGGAAACAACACCCATGAAATGTCATCAATATGGCTGCCTAACCGAGGTCTAAAAAAGAATGACATCATAGACACAGTAACATATAATGTGCACATCTCATGGCCCCACCCCTAGACAAAGCACTACAGACAACTAAGCAATTCTGAGAGCAGGAGAAATAGTTTTCTCCAGAAAATAGCACACCAATTGGTTATCTGATACCAGATGATCAGTCCTGAAAATATATACATTCAAGTAACATTTCACAGACATAGTAGTTTGTATTTGTATTTTTAGGAACTCCTAAATATATACACATGTGTGTGTGCTTGTAACAACAATAAAAGAAAATAGGTCAGAAACTGAATTTGAGAGAGAACAAGGTAGAGGGTTATATGGGAGCAATTAGAGGGAGGAAAGAAAAAATTAGTAATGATAAAATAATGATTTAAACTAATAATAAACAACAGAGATGATTGGGGTACTTAAGTGGCATAATTATTAATGTATAAAAATCATTAACTCCAAATATATAAGCTTGAATGTGTTAAGGAAGTTCCTGGAAGACAGAATATGGTATAATATGGGGAATTGTGGTACATGTATGATATATAACTTAGAAATCCATATCTTACGTGCTCCAAAAAAGTCAACCTAATATCTAAATTAATTGTGATATCAGTAGATGCCCACTGATTGATGGAAATGTCCCATATACTCTGTGTGATATGAGAGTTGAAGCCAAGTTTGGCATCATATCTGAAAGGCTGCATTTTAAAGACCACACTACCAGGATTTAAATTTAGATCATTTCACATGGCCGTTCAATAATATTGCTAGAACTGCATTGCATTATGTGAGTCTGTGGCGGAAGAACTGTGCAGAAATCTGTTGATCCTCTTGTTGTTAACTAGGGAAAGAATGTGACTACCTGATTCTAAAAAGAGGGCAGGTAAACCATAGTGAAAAGTGTTTGAAGAAATCTCAAATTGTTTGGTTGTCTTTGGGACACATCAGTATAACATAAAAGACATCAAGTCCTAGCTTATTTGAGAAGTTAAAGAAAAAGAGAGCAAGAGAGGCTCAGAGGGAGCAGGGGACCTGTGAACAAATTAACTATCCCGATGCATAATTTCTTTATTTATAAATGATAAAAACCCATCATTAGATTCTGAAATCCCCTTCATTGTCAGGAACAAATCTGTGTGATATGTTTTATTTTTATTGTATGTTTAGCAGAACTGTTTACAATAGATATCTACCATCTTCACGTCCTGTGTTCTCTCTGCAGAAAGTTCATGTTCAAGCTCTTAATGAGCCAGCATCTCATAAATATTTGCCTTACTTTTAGGAAAATCTGAAGTGAAATTTTATATCTCTACTGAGAAACCACATTTCCTTTGAGAAAGAAGTTGCCCCTCTCTTTTGCTGTGACTGCTGGAACAATTCCCCTGGGCAGAGTGTATCCATAAGGCAGACTATGGAAGAGGCCACTGACTGGATGACCTGGATTTTGTTACATGTGTGTAACTAATTTTCGCTTTTTGACCTTCAGTTGTGCAGGTCCATTAGATTGACTTTGAATTGATTCTCTCCAGTCCCCTGCCCTATAACACTCTCTTTGACGTACTTACTGAACACCTTCCTTTCTCAGAGTACTTAATGTATTGGATCTGCCATAGCACCCAGAAAAGCAATACATTTTTTAAATAAATGAATTTTCAAAATATTTGTTCCCTTTCTTTACTGATGTATGACAATAATTTCCTAATGTCTGTCTGATAAAAGATCCATGAATCTCAGAAATAAAATTTGGGGAAAAAAGTATCCTTAATCTCAAACCTCTCAAATAAAAAAGGCATAAATAACAATGATTTGACCAAGATTTTTTTCTGTCTTGTATTTAGAATGTTAGAGCTATCAGAGTGTTTCAGACCATGCCTCTTTGAATTAATCATAGTCAAATTTCTTTTCCGCAATGTTACTTGGTTTCTTGAGTATTAATCTTTATTTGGAGTCAATAATAATCTGAAGGAATTTAAAATATGTCAGACTGTTTATTGTATTGTCTAAAAATTATTGCATGATGATTTAGACATGTTTTCATAATATATGGTATCAAGCTAATGAAATTAATCATTAAAACACCAAATTCTGTACAGTTAAATATATCTTTTACCACAAATGCATTTTGGGTCACATTGATCTTTTCCTAATATTACTTAATCCTGAAAAACACTACACACTAAATCGTGACTGACTATTTATTTGTTTTAATTTTATTTTTTGTTTTCTTTGAGACAGGGTTTCTGTAGCTTTAGAGCCTGTCCTGGAACTCACTCTTTAGACCAGGCTGGCCTCAAATTCACAGAGATCCACCTGCCTCTGCCTCCCTACTGCTGGTATTAAAAATGTGCATCACCACCCTGGCTCACTGGCTATTTCTTAACCATAAATATTTTAGAGTGAATCTATTCTGCTAGCTCCATAGATCCTGATTGGGTGTGTCTGCTTTTAAAATTTGTGTTTCAGAAGAACACTTGATAGAAGTATATGTCTAGAGATAGAAGAAGGGAGATTGTCTACTGCTTTTTATGCTTCACATTTGTTATTTTTATTTGTGTGTATATGTATGCCTGTGTTGAGTTTATGTGCATGAAAGGCTTCGAGTACCTATGGGGTCAGAGGGTCTGCTTCCCTGAAAGTAGAGTTGCAGGCTTTTGAGATACATGTGGGTGTTGGGAACTGACCTCTTTGGATCTTCTAATTGAAACTTATGTGTTTTTAACCATTGAGATATTTTTCAGCCTATGGTGGTTTGAATGAGCATGCCCTCATAGGCTCATACATTTGAATACTGACCCACAATTGGTTAAATGCTTTAGGCAAGATTAGGAGGTATGGCCTTGTTGGAGGAGGCACGTCAGGATTGGGTGTTGAGGTTTTAAAAAGTCCATACCTGTTAGTTCTCCCTTTGTCTCATCATTGCTTACTTGATTGATTTATAAGCATTTATTCATATTGATTGCATGTTACAGACTTCAAAGAATTTTTTTCTCTGGGAGTGAATATTTTAATGCAATTTTTAAGTTTTGACAATGACTGTGATTACTCTAAGAACACAAGAATAATATGTGATTTATTTTCATAGTAAATAATTTGTGGAAGATTAGGCTAATAAATGTACTCCCAATACAGGTTGAGAAACCCAAGTGAAAGTAATGAAAATGAGATAAAATTATAAGTCCAGAAGTTATAAGTTATGGCACATGCAACATGCAAAATCCCAGACAAAAGAAAAACACCATGATCAGGACAGGTTTTGAAAGCCAATGGAATTGATGCAAGATATAAAATAATTAGTATGATTCCATAGATGAAAAGAGGGCAGTGACCAAGAGGATAAGCTGCCTTTCAGTGTCAAGATATTTTTTATTATTTATTTATTTTTTTATTAAAAATTTCTACCTCCTCCCATTTCCCTCCCCCT
>LOJH01027081.1:0-18180 GCA_001685095.1 Ellobius talpinus
TACATATAGTTAATAGATTAAAAGAAATAAAGAAAAATAAGCCACGTAAAAATGTGTAACCTGATTTACACATTTTGACCTACTCGAAACAATAAATAGGTATAATTTCAAATTTGACTTATTGGCAGATATTAGGTCCTTCTATTCCCTGAACTGGGCATGCTTACATTGGTAATACTTCTGGAAATCTGAAAAATATTCATATTCATGGAGTCATTCAAACCCTGCCCAAATTTGACCTCATCTGATTATAAATTTCTGTGTGTTCTTTCTCCAGTCACTGTTAAATTAATCTATCTCTCTCTAAGCTGTCCCTATGTTCTGTATTTTATAGATTGAATTGCCGTATATTTTACATGTATCTATGCCTGTCTTTTTTCCAAGTGTGAAGTATATGGAGATCAAGGGCAGAATGAAGTTTTTTAATTTTGTCTGAGTAAAAAATTTTCTTAAAAATATTCAAGTTCCTCATATGAAAGTTAGAATATCTTCCCTCCAAACATGAGCAGAAAGTGTGTGTAGGAATGCATACATCCCTAGTACTAAAATTGCCCCACCCACACCCAGACTACTTAGACATGCCTACTCATTGATACCTAAGAAACTTGTTTCGTGCAATTATTTTTCAATTTTTACCAGATTTGATCCCAATAAGAAATACAAAATCTGTACAGTGTAACTAACTTCTGTTGAATTTTTGGAGATACTTTTTAGTGAGTAGCCGCTATAAGCCCTGGCTGCTGGGATCACAGAGCTTCTTGCTCACATAGATCACAGTCTATAGTAAAGCAGAAACAAAGCAATCTTTATTCAAGTGCTTATTCCACAAAGTATATCTATTGTAAATGTTTTTATTTAAGTTTTCTAACTGGAGCTTGATCATCAATGTTGACTTCTGTAGTGTATAACCTGTGGCACATTCAAGACATTGCTTTCCTCTGCTCAATTTCAAATGTCTCCATTTTGACAGACCAAACATGGGGCTACTGAGTGCTCTTTATTTAGCCTCACACTTCAGTTTCCCTAGACAATAGCATGAAGACAATTCCAAATTAAAAAGGAAGAAATGGAACCATTGAACCGCAGATAAAAAAGTAAAACATGATTTTAGAATTCTGTTCATTGGATTTTTTATTCATTTGCACCAAGGAAATATTAGTATTAAATAGATTATATATTTTTATAAATCCCTTAAATAGGCTTTATGAAAGATTACAGCAGCCCAGCCCCCATGTCTATGGTAGCATTTTATGAAGATATTTAATATAAATGGCTGAGTCTCAAGGCTGATGAGTTTTTCATTTGTTTCTAATGAGCAAGATGTGCTTAACATTTCGTTGCACTATAGCCCCGGGTTTTATAAAATCTGATTAAATGATTCAGTTACAGTGAAATAGACTAAAGGGTCAGACCCAAATCTTTTGAATCTGCCTCCAGCTATCTAATAAAAGACTTGGCAGATTGTTTCAGCTCAATGTGAAGCTATTCACATTCCCAGCAAGTATTTCGAATCAGCATTTGATATTATAGAACATATGTCTAATAATTAGCCTTGTGTTAAAATCCTAGAATTTGTTTCAGCAGCAGAAGAGGCAGCTTTCATATGATTCCTAGTCTCTCCAAATGAAAGTCCCCACGTATCAGATGTCCAGATCATAAAGGTAAACTGTGCTAATGAAAAGGACGAAAATTCTTATATCCATCTGTGATGAGCAGAGAGCTTCAAACTCTCCACTGTCATGTGAAACAACTCTGCTACACAAGCCCAAATCAGTGCCTCATGGGTTTTATAATTAGAAAAAGTGAGGACTTTTTTTTTTCTTTTCTTGTTTTGTTTTTCTGTTTTGAAGACCGACTGTCTTCTGATGTTGTGAAGTAGTTATCCAACTGCTGAGATTATTTTTAGGTCTGTGAGGTAGACCATTGGTAAAATAATGAAGAGTCTCAGGTAATTACAGGGGCTTAGATCAGTACGTGCTTCTTTTCCCTTCCTTGAAATTTGTTGAACGATTATTTATATGTGGGGAGAACTAAATGGTAATTAAACCTATATTAAAGAGGTTGAGGACAGGTTATCCTTCCACTAAAACGTTTGATGGTTTTTAAAACCAAGCAACCCTTAAAGCCTGGTGACAAATTGGTAGACTAATGAGACCTCGTAAGATGACTTATAGGCTAGTAACACATGGTGTGTCCCGCCAGCCTCGAATGAATAACTCTTGAGATGTAAACACTCTTCATCCTGAGAAATTCATTTTAAACTCGGGATTTTTATGCACACGGTCTTTCACTGACTATATTTCCATTATGTGCCGAGCATCATTACCAGCAGAGAAGGGAACAGATTGTCTTAACTCCTCTACATTTTCTATGCCCAGACTGGGGCTAAAGCATCATTTGCAGAATAAAGAAAAGAATGAAAACTGTGTACTCAAGAAAAAAGTAGTATCAGTGATGAGAAAATTCAAACTGAAAGTCTGTTGTGAGTGAGAGTTCAGTAAGAAAAAGGGCATTTTCTTTCTCGGTTGCTGATTTTGTTTGTTTTGTTGTATTTTACATATTTTGGGGCAGTTCTTCCTTACGTAGCCCAGGTTGGCCTTGAACTCATGAGTCCTCCTGATTCAACCTTCCAAGAGTTGGGATTACAGGCATGTGTCAGCATGATGAGCTCAAGAAAAGTGAACCATAGCAGTTGATTAACACTGGAGGAAACTAAATGGACATTGCAAGATCAGAAATAACTGGGAAAACAATATACTCTGAATGAGATCAATGTATCTGACAGAGTCATAGAGAGATTTACAAAAAAGGGAAGAGAATAGTAGCTGAATAAGTACAATGACATCAGATGACAGCATGCTGAAATGCATGCTGACATGTGTGGTTATTTTAACTCACAATATTTTAGAAAGGTAATGAGCACACTGATTCTAAGATTAAATAGCATAAAAAAATCTTGTCTGTGTATCTAGGGGTCCAACATACACATTGATGTATTATAACAAAGGTCCTCACTATATCCGCTTTCTGAAAAAATTATGTGAGACTTGAAATCAAAGAGGCAAGGCCATTAAACATGAGAGTAAAATGATAATAAACTAGTTCAATGCAGATATTCACAGAACCAGAGCTTGTGAGGTAAGCGTCTCTCACAGTACGAGTTATGTCTTGCCATCTCTCTTCCTGTCCTTCTTGACTGTACCTCTCCGTAGCTGCCGAAGTACCAGCTTCATCAGAATGTCAAGAGTCAATTTAGTCTTGATAGGAATCAACACTGTCCCATTATGCAAATAAGACCACCGAAGCTCAGGGAGGAGCAAGAAGCCACACATTACGTGAGTGGCCATTCTGTGGTTCAGATTCAAACCGTTCCATCTAAAATGAAAGAAAGAAAAGCTGTTTAGATATAGTCTAGAGTTTCTTGAGTTGCTGTCTCTGGCTACCCTCCCCTAGATTGATGCCATTTATTTACTGTATAGAAAAGAGCAATGATGAACATGGATATACAATCATTTCTGTAGGAAGATATAGGGTTCCTTGTGTATGTGCTCAGGAACGCTATAGCTGGGTCACATAGTAGGGATCAAATTTTCATTTTTGAGGAACGTTCACATTGACTTCCATGGTGATTATAGCAGTTTATTCTTTCACCAAAACAGTAAAGAAAAAACTCTACTCAATTTATTTTCCTCATATCTAGAGAGGTCTGTATTTTATGGACACTTGTTCTTGAGCATTTTGCTGTGTTCACAAGTTGAGAGCCACTTTCTCTTAGAACAGTGAAGCCATCTAACTCTTCTGGGTCCCACTGGTTGCTGAGAGTCTACTGCAAGGGAAATTGGCTATAGTCCTTGCTGTTTTCTGAAAATCTTTCTGTTTGAGGTTCTCTGAAATTTTACACCTCCTGAAAAGAACGTTACTTCATTTTTCTGACTGTTATGCTTCTCAACTCTGAAGCTTTCAATTAAACTCTCTTCATATTCCCAGTTTTCTCATCTTGCGAGACTGATATGAAGCACTATAGCCTTTCTCAACTTATCCTTCATGGTTTTTAGCCTCTTTTTTGTGCCTTTATATTCCTTGGTACTCCACTGCAGTACTGTGGCTAATTCCTCTAGTCAAAAACATCCCCTTAAGCTATATCTAAAATGTTTCATATATCGTTGAATCCCACACTTCCATAATTAAGTTTTGACGGTTACAATCCTTATTAATTCCTTTGACACCGCCTTGGTAATTTTTGTCAGTTATTTTACTATTTAAATATATAGTAGCGTGTGTTTCATTTTAAAGAATTTCACACACAATTGTTTCATATACCTGAAAACTAGAACTTAAATCATGCTTCCACTTTGTGACACCTTGTGCTTTCCCTTGTCTTACATCATGTATACTTTCTCCCTTAATACTTTGAAAATCATAGAATAATCTTCAAGTTGATTTTATTGATCTCATCTGTCATTCTTTCTCTTATGATTAACATCTCTCTATGGCAACACACTTCCACAAACCCCTACCTCTGAATTTAAGACTTTAAAAGTTTGGGGGTTTGCCACCATCAACTATGACAGTGGTCAGGTCTTTACGAGAACACAGTGTCACCTACTCCCTCCTCTAATATCTGTGGCTATTTGCTCACAACACCGAGTTGTGTGGTTACAACAGCAATTTCAAGGATTTCCCCATTCGAAAATATCCATTTTAAATTAAATAAAATGTCCATGTATCCCTTACCTATAGAATCAATGTTCAAATTTTCATATCTAACAATCTCAAAAAACTTTCAACCTTCTATCCCATTATTTTTCTAGTAGAAAATGTGGGACAACTAAAGTATTTAATTAATTATTTGCTATTCTGGGTCTTTTATGTGCAACATGCACCCCTTCCCACTGTCTCTTCTATCCATTTGTCTAAAATTCTACCTATCTTCCAGGATCCTACTTGTGTACATTTTTCCTAACAAAGCTTTTGTCAACCATCTCAGATTATAGCCTGATTCACACTGTAACTCACAAATTATTCTGTCCTGGCTTTGTTGTATGTTAACATTGCCCTTCTGATTTTTCTAACAATATTATAGACTACGGTTTTAAACCTTTGCCTCCTCAGAACCTAGGACAGCTCACACACTGCAAAGTAAACATGCTGAGAGCAGAGGGAGATAACTTTGAATGACAAACCTTTGTTGCAGGCAATTTCTACCACTAACTTGAAAGTTCCCTAGATTCCCTGAGTCTAAGATACCTCATCCATAAAATATGCACATAATTATGTAGCTTTGGCTCTCAACACTTACATATTATAAGGTGAACTCAATAACTGTGACGATTTCATGCTGATTAGGATGTATAAAAACTAGTACACAATTGGCTACTTTTAAACTAATTAATAAAACCTCCTATAAAGAAATTTGAATGAATGACATTTGTGAAGATTAGGTATAGTCTACTTGTCACTTAGCATGGATAAAAGGGTCATAATACAATTTTATTGTGATGCAAACATAAGTGCATTTTTACAAATATATCTATGACATCACTAAGCATCATAATCAGTGCAACTACTATAAATACACTTTGCTGTTGAAATGCTATGGTGTAGTATTTGAATGTGCTTACTTTAGAGGCCATAGTAGGTGCCTCAATTTTACTTGCAAAAATAACCATTGTAAAGATCTCACTCTTTGGTTATATGGAAAACTCCATCCTTGGTCTCAAAGGATAATCCGAGCTCCATAACTCCTTGGAATGTCAGTGGAATGTGCTCATAAGCTCAACATGAACTGTTTTAAGACCTAGGGCTTCCAAGTCAAGTTTTCTTTGGTTTGAGATGTTTTGCTTAAACTTGGTTTGCTCTGTTTCTTTTTTCCACTGGATTTTATTTTCTGAACAAAATATGGGAGGCTTTCCATGAATTCAGTATTCTCTTTCTCATTGTTCTATTCTTATGAGACATGTGAGAGGAAAGAGTGAGTTATAACATGAGATGAGGTATTCCTCAACCACTTGTACCCGGGATTCTTGGCTCAGTTCCGCATTTAAAAATTACTATTGAGAAATCAAAAGCAAACACTTCACCCCAGCCTTGAAATCAAACAATAAGCCACACAGTCATGGATTAAGTCATTTAATCTTTCTGGCTTCTTCTCCTAGTGTGTGGATTGACTCACATGATCTCCATGCTCCTTTTAGCACCAGACAAATCCATCAGTTTATGCAAATGCCTAAAAAGTTTGGATTCAAGATTCTTACATAGCTACATGTTTGAAATACTTTGGTTTTTATTGATCAAGCAATCAGAATTGTTTTTTATCAATAGATAAAGTCCAAGAACACAATGATTTGCTTCAGGATATATTTCTCCTGGAGGAAAAATCCCAAACAAAAGAAATGAAATGCTTCACCATTCAGTGCTTAAAGGACAATATAGTTCTCTTACATTTGAGGAGAAAGAAACCTTTAAGATAAATGTGTGCTACTCATTTTGAATAAGACAAATACTTTTCTGAGTTTCCTTTTCCTTTTTCTTTTCTGCGTGCTTTATGACAAATCATTTTTCTACTGGTAAATTCTTACTCTAAATCTTTGTCAGCAACTAATTCCAAATTTCTAAATTTTTAATGTGTTGTGACCACAGATACTGTCTGTGTTTCTTCTCCTTTTCTCCAGCTTTGGAAGCAGTTTTGCTGTCTTTTTCAAATGAAGTCAGCGATGTTATTCACTAATGCTTACACTTTCCTCCTTCTTCTTCATCGCTCACTCTTCAGATGATGATACGGAGGCTGGGAAGGAGAGGAATTCAGGCGGAACAGAATTAAGCCATTATACTTCCTAATTCCTTTGAGAGCATTTTATCTGTGCGTTCCTCCCATACACATTGTGAGCACACCACTGCCCTGTGGGTCACTCCAGACCCTTGCAGCCGGGTCACACAAAGCGTGCATTCAGTGTAAGTTATCTCTGTGAACCATGTGGATCAGATAGCACACAGGCAATGACATGTCTAACCAAAAGTCTGGGTCCTGTGATTATTGGCTAGAGAAGCAGGGAACAAATAAAGGAGGTTATTTTAATGAACCTCTGATCCATCTCCAAGATAGGTGAACAGGGAGCAGCACCCTGATACAGGGTTCGGGAGAAGCCAAGAGCCAGATGTAAACGAAAATACTCCAGAGAAGTCAGCACTAAATATGGCTCGGGAAATTAGAAGTAAAGCTGACTTTATCTTTGACACCACAATTTATGAAGATTATAGGCCAGATGTTTACTAGTCTGTGGGCACAGACAACATATGAAAAGCAACTATAATTCACGTGTTACTACTAGGTCAACGTCCCTAAGAGCTTACCCAGGAAGTCTGTCATACACAAAGCATTCTCTGTTTATATACTCATCTCGTCCTATATACCATAGTGGGTATTTGCACTGTGCTCATGAATAAGTCAATCAGATTTGCTTCATAAATCGTATCTCCTCATACGTAATTATGACTCTTATTACTCCTACTACTTAATCTACCGCGCTTATCCCTGACAAAGTGACCACACTGAGTTTGAAATCTTCTTAGCATGCTACACTCATTCATTGGTCCTACCACTTATTGCACCTAGCCAATGTCTTTCTGCACTGGATACAATGTAAATAAGTGGGGTTGTTATTAAATTCTAGTGGAAAACAATTTAAAGTAAACAGACAATCTCAGCAATTGTTAAGTGTGATAAAGGAAGAAAGGAGGGAATGGAGGAACAACAGGAATGAAAGAAAAATACTGTCAATACATGACAAAGTAACAATAGAGAATAAGGTTTTATTCTGATATTATGGAATAATGAGCCACCCCATTCCTCCTGACCACCTTACACCAAAGTTTAACACAGTTGTTTCTTTGCATTCTCATGCATCTCCATTTTAACCAGCTCTATTTAACATTTCACTGTCCAGAACTTCATCTGATGGCCACATGCAACTATGAGGGTAGCAAGGGACTGCAATCTTTATTATAGTAGAAAACATTTCTTAATTATGAATCTAGAGGAAATTGAGTCACTTATTCTAGAAGAATTTCATTGGTAACTGGGATAAGCAACCTTCATAGTTGTGGTGTGTTTCCTAGAATTCATATATTGGAAGCATTTCTATAGTTGTATGTTACTATGTAGATCTGGAGCCTTTGAGAGGTGATTGGAGCACAAGGATTCAGGTGCCATGGATGTATTTACTTATTCCTTGGTTATAGAGGGTGTGACTTTGCTTAAAAAGCAAGCTCTCTGTGTGTACAAGCTTGCTTTGTCTCAGCATGGAATACTCCCACAACAAGAGACTTGCACCAGATTCTAAACAGATCCCTCTGTTGTGCTCTTCTTCCCAGTAAGCTAAACAAAACTTCATTCTTTATAAATTACTCAGTGTGGGGTATTCAGTTACAACTCTAAAAAATTGACAAGGCACAGTGTAAACACATTTGCATAAGCAAAATTTGTATTCTTCTTTAACAAATGAGGAAGCCAGATTAGAAAGAGATATAGCTTGCCCAGAGTTATACAACTAATTTACAATGAAACCAGGATTTGAACATAACCAAGTCTCTCTTTAGAATATTGCAATTAATTTGTCTAAATTAATGTAGGGGGCTAGGAAGAGAGAGAGAGAGAAAGAGAGAGAGATACATTTTAAAACAGATTAACAAGACTTCTTTAACTTGTATTTCTTCAATTTAGGTGAAATAAGATAAACTTTGGGATAACAATTGTAACTGTAGAGTGATTATCATAACATCCCCATTTCATTTTATGATAATGAATTTGCCTCCTTGAGACACAAAAATGCATAAATATTGTTTTAATAACAATGACAAAGAGCAATGATGAAAATCACTGAATAGATGCAGAAAGAAAATAATATACAGGGAGGGACTCATTAGCACTGTAATTTTCCCAATTTTCCTTAGCAATAAAAATACCAGCTAACTGATGAGCTACACAAGAATGTCAGCTGTTTTCTCAGGGCAATAAACACCAAACAGAAAAACAGATGGAAGTAACAGGGCAGGAGTCCACATCAAGTAAACGATCCCAGCAGTGAGTCTAAATTCTCACATCCACTGGTACATTTCCAAATTATGTTTATATTTTGAAGACATGAAAGGGCTCATGAGGCTTCTGGTTTAGGAGTGTTTATCAGTTTTCACCCTTTAATTGGTGCAAGAATTCGCATTCTTAAGAACATAAGTGCATTTGGGCATGGTGATACAAATCTATAATCCTGGCACTAACAAGGCTGTATAGCAAAGGTTTCTGAGTTTAAGGCTGGCCTGTGCTGCATGGAGAGACATTGTCTCAAAACAAACAAGTAAAACATCAAATGGTCAAGATGTTCAATCAAGGATGCTGGACTATATATGTTAGGGTTTCCATGGTGATACATTGGTAATGCAGTTCTGGGGAGGGCATGTTTTAGGTAGGTGTCATAGGAATGATGGCTGTGGATAAAGGATCTAAAGGAGGATTGTCACATGCCTGGAGTCATAGTGTAAAAATAATAAAGTGATGTCTTATTATAGCTATAAAGTTAGGAAACTGTTCTCTAGGTGAGACTAAGCCAGCAAAAAACTGATAACAACAACAATCTGAAACAACCCTAAGACCACAGAAATGCTGTGATGAAGCAGGTGCATGAATTTGATTCCTGGGATTCAGTGATCTTGCTTTAGTGAAATTGTTAACCAAGAATTTCTAAGCCTCTGGTGAACACAAAGTTCCTACATGAAATGAAAACCATGCAGGGAAGCAGAGTGTGGATTTATACTGATGGTAATCTAGTTGCTTTAGTAACTCACTTATTTAGGCATCTTTATAATCCCTAGACACCGTGTTGATAATGGAAAAAGGTATGTGAATTGGAAGATATCCATGATGCTGTTTGTTCTCTGCTATGTGCACTCTCGTTTGTCTCAGCTAATTTCCCCTCTCCCTCCTCTGCGCTATGCACTGTTCCACTATGGAATATCAAACCCAAAAGCTGAAGAAGATGCCTGTATGGCCAGGTGTCATCCTGCTTGGAGCAGGAAAGCGACTTGAGAAAAATACATTTCAACCTCTGGCTCAAGGTTACAAGGGGTCCTCAGAAACTTAACTTTCCAGAGCCCTTGGAAGTCACTGCAAGTTAGAAACTCTTTCCAAATGACAGTTTCCAGATGGAGTCATAAATCCGAACACAGATTCAGCTTCCTCATAAAGAGTTTTATAGGAGCCAGGATTTGGGCATAACAAGTTTTCCATCCAACTCAAGGAGATTCAATCTGCTAGCCCCAAAATGTTGAAGATATCCAAAAGCAAAAGGGACATCCCAAATGCCTTCACAGTCTTTTCTGAAAGAAAACATGCTCCAGTGAATGACCACACATCTAGTTGCATATGGGTAGCACTAATTAGACTCAGGGGCTTAATGATAACAGAAAAACAAAAGAGGGCAAGGAAACAGGAAGAGAGGGAATAGGGGACACTAGAAAAAGTTGGATTGAGATAGTGTTGGGCCAAAATTATCTCAGGACCTGTACCTTGAGGCCTATAGGACAGAAAAAAGCCTGGCTCAAGTACTTCAAGGCCTGTAGGACAGAGAAAAGCCTGACTTGAGTTTGAGAGAGGATGAGACAGCAAAAATTAGGTAGATGACCCTCGAGGGTGGGTTTGGCTGTCTCTCATTGGGTAGAGGTACCCACACATCACACCATGTTACTTAGGCTATATAAGCTGACACTCAGCAGTAATAAACTGAGTGCTTTGACTCAGCTCCCTGTTGTGTCTGATTGTCCTTTGTTGTGGGGCTGCAGAATGAGCATCCTGTGTCGTGGGGCTGAAGGATGGGCAGATAGCACACTTTTCCTAGGTATGAGCATGAAGGCTCAGGAAGCCAGGTAACAGGAGGCTCAAGAAGCCAGCAAAGTAGTAGTAGATAAGTATGATCAATATATATGCATTCATACATATGTGCATCATATAAATGTGTGGGCCTTTGAAGCAATAAACACACACACATTTGAGTAAGATGTGAAAATAAAGAAGAGTTTAGAGCAGTGGAAATGTATGACACCAAACCATACCCTTTTACTCTAGCCCATGGAAATGTGTGACACCAAACCATACCCTTTTACTCTAGCATATGGAAATGTGTGACACCAAATCATACCTTCTTACTCTAGCCCACATCTTTCCTCCTAAAAGTGTGTGTTGTTTGGCTTGATTCAAGTAAGGAAATGCATATTTCTAAAATGGTTCCCAAGGGATATTAAGTGTACTCCATTGTGATTCTGGTATAAACATTACTAATAATCCCTGTTTCATAAGTTCAAACTTAATAACAAGGAAAGACACTCAAATTAATGAAAGCCACCTCAACAATTGATATTAAAATAAAGGTTTATTCCCATAAAAGTTGGTAAGTACGGAATTAAAGTATAAGGCTTCTTCTCTGCCCACGGATCCAAAGGAACATCATCTCATATATTATCACTTCTAGTTAAGCAATGATGCTCCCCATAAGATTGGATCAGAAGATAGCTCATTATTACATATGTTGTTCTCCTTGACCAAGCCCCCAAATAAACCACAAGGCTTTGTACAAGAGAGGACACTCCTTTCACTGTGGGATCTTCACCTTGAGCAGCTCATGAAGGCTGAAACACACTTTTTAAAATGTGTGCTTCATCTTATTCCATATTCAGCTGGTGGTTCCCCACTCTCATTGCCCAACTCAATTTATGGAATCTTTAAAATTTACAAATTATACAACATTACATGTGTTTAGCATGACTACTGAATGCCAGATGCCTTCTACTTGTTTGCCTTATGTGTTTCCAAGCTTTGTGAAGATATCTAATGATAAACATCAAGAGTATATTTATTTATTGTTATTATTAATTATTGCATTGAATGTTTGTTTACTCTGCACCTGGAAGTTTAAGCCCTTCATCACTATTGACCCATTTGATCTTCATAATAAAACTGTGCAAATATTGTTCTACTCATCTCACCAGTGACAAAGTCAAAGCTTGGAAAAGTTGAGTAAGATTATAAAGATAAAAAAGCCAGAAAGTCGTAAAGATGATATTTGAGCTCATCAAGTCTGGTTTGAGACTCAGCCTCATCATGTGATACTTATAAGTTTGTTCAACTGTCTGTATATTAACTGATCTTAACATGATACCCAACATCCTCCTCAAATTATGAAGCTAACCTTGTATCCTATTTCACATCAGTAATCTCACCTGCCTCTGGCAGAGTCAAAGCAGAGGACCTTTTCCGTACTCCCACGCTGAAGCCCAGGAGAGTCAGCAATAACACTGCAAAGTGCACAAATAAGCCTCCAACATGAGCATGTAATAATTATAAAAGAGAGCACTTACTGATGTAAAAGAGACCCTGCACACATTGCTGACTGTTGCTTGCTAGTGAACACACAGTACTTCCCTTGACATTTTACCATAGATCAAGAGTGCTGTAGAGAAAGTCTATACCTAAACATCAGCTATGACAATAAACAGATGTGTGATACAACCTCTAGTAATTTAGCCTCTGGGGTTTCTGTCTTCTCTGCAAGAACAATAAAAAGCACTACTCCATCAAGCCACCAAAATAGGTGATTTCAAGAATTCACCTGTCTAATCCCTCTTCAAAATGAGTGAAAAAGCAACTGGCACAGGGCCTCTCATAGGGAATGTTTGCTTGAATATACAAGCATGTGCTTGCATGCACCCACATGAATGTCCCAGGTATGCAGTAAATCATGGGCAGTGTATTATTACCTGCAGAACTTTGCATTTATTTTTTAAATCTATTTTTAAATCTATTTTTCCATTGATCTTGCTGTTGGGAGAATAAAATGACCCAGTGGTGTTGTCGGGGTTTCTGTCCTGCCTGATTCCCGCAGTCGTTAAGTCCAAAGAAATCACACAGAGGTCTATATTAACTATAAACTGATTGGCCCATTAGCTCAGGCTTCTTATTAACTTTCATAACTTTATTACTAGCCCATTATTCTTTGTTAGCCACATGGGTCAGTACCTTTTCCAGTGAGGCAATAACATCCTGCTTCTTCAGTGGATGGGCAAGGACTGCAGAAGAACGGGCTTCCTCCTTCCCAGAATTCTCCTGTTCTCATTGCCTCTACTTCCTGTCTGGTTGTCCCCACCTATACTTCCTGCCTGGCTACTGGCCNGGTCTATATTAACTATAAACTGATTGGCCCATTAGCTCAGGCTTCTTATTAACTTTCATAACTTTATTACTAGCCCATTATTCTTTGTTAGCCACATGGGTCAGTACCTTTTCCAGTGAGGCAATAACATCCTGCTTCTTCAGTGGATGGGCAAGGACTGCAGAAGAACGGGCTTCCTCCTTCCCAGAATTCTCCTGTTCTCATTGCCTCTACTTCCTGTCTGGTTGTCCCCACCTATACTTCCTGCCTGGCTACTGGCCAATCAGTGTTTATTTAAAATATAATTGACAGAATACAATTGTCCCACAATACAGTGGTTTGTCTCAGAAGGAGATACTGACAATATGAGCCAAGAATTCCATTGTCATTTTGGAAGAATTATTATTTCTCATTTCAACTTTAAGAATTGACCAGTGACAGGCTAGTGAAGCTATTCCAGACCAGCATTAGGTCAATCGTGAAAATGTACTTACAAGTAACATCATAAAGACTGAATAAGTAACATTTAAAATATATATATATATACATAAATATTCATATATGAATATAACAACTACTAATAAAAAAGATACCATGAATTTGAAAATAGCAAGAGAGACTATATTTAAACCTGTCATAAAAAAGAGACCATGAATTTGAAAATAGCAAGGGGGAATATATTTAAACCTGTCATAAAGTATTAAAAATTTGAATGAAAACATGTATAAATAAAATTCCACAGAACAGGATGCACTGTTTTATAAAAGATCTTTGCGATTACACTTTCAACACTTGAAGAATAACATTTTTCAGGTTTGTCAGAGTCACAGTAAAACCCTAACTGTGAACACAGGACAAGAGGAAGGTTGTGACCCTTCTTCGTGGATATCCCAATTTTACTCCATTCATTCATAATTGTACAAACTTAAAGCTCACAAATCAATACTTCCTCCCATCTTCATTATTAAAGCTTCTCTTGTCTTTTAAATGAAGTCTTACAATCCCCAAATTCACCCATAGAAATCTAGGAGGGTTCCAAGGATATTAGTTACTTTTTCCACTGGTGAGTCAAGAAGCAAGTTAAGAGAAGGAGTGTTTATTCTGGCCTATGAACAGGGGGAAACATCCATCAAAGCTAGGAAGGTGCTGTGACAAAAGTGCCACACAAGCTGGTGACACTTGATTCACAGTCAGAAAACAGAAAGTATAGACTGTAAAACTTCCTGACTCATCCTAAGTGGTCTATATCATCCAAGTCCCCACTTCCTAAGGGTTATATCAGCTAGCGACCACCTGTTAAAACACAAACCTGTGAGGGACCTTTCAGATTCAAATTTTAACTTGGGGCATCAATAGTGATTAAGTAGAATACTATCTTTTACGTTCCTGTCTTTATTCAATCAGTTTTTGAGTAGAGAAGACAAATGCTTTTTCAAGTCTGTCTTCTCAGAGTACATATTATTTGTGATAGCCTAAATCATCTTAAAGTATATTTGGCACAGTTAAATTACAAAGTTACATGATGTGAAGGAAAACCAAGTTGGTCACAGAAAGGATGTAACTAGATAATCTGCTTAAGGAAACAGTCCTCATACCAACCTCAACCCCTCTCATCCTTAAGACAAGTTTCATTCTCAGAATAAATGTCAGAAGCAACACATGGATGGGGGAATGAAAAAGAGAAATAAAGGAGACAGAGAAGCAAATGAGAAAGGAGAAGAAAAGAAACTAATAAAGAACATAAAGAATAAAAAGAATTTTGACTTACTTTCCTAAGAGATTCCCATGGAAATCCCAACAACAGTTTCCACTTTAAACAATTATCTGAAAATGCATATTTCATTTAGTTAAAATGATGGGAGAACTATGCAAGTAGAACTGATCTTCTATCTCATTAAAATATTAAGAAATATTACCATTGTTAGAAAATTCATCTTCATTGTCAACCAGACTATACTTAAAATCACCAGGATGAGACACACCATTAGTATGCCTATGAAACTCTTTCTATAGAATAACAAGTGAGAAAAGACTGAGTGAGTGACACCTTTCCTGCAGGCTAGATGAGTGGATACAATAAAAAGAGACCCAGCCATGCTCTAGCATTTTCTTCTGTCTTGTCTGGTCTACCATGATGTGAGTTGAGTTGCTATACAATTCATGGACTGAATCCTTCTGAACCATGAGACAAAATAAACCTTTCTACTTTTAAGTTGTTTCTGTCAGAGATTTTGATCAGGGAGCTAAAAAATTAACTAACATAGGGCAGTTGATGGAAGTAACAATTCAATGTACTTTTCTGACAATACATTGATGAGCCAGTTACTACCTGATTATGTAGTTTCTAACTTGAGGCTGTCAATTTGATGGCAGACCACTTTTCTTTTTGCATTTCTGCTTCTCTGACATATTAAATTTTGTTTGGTATTCCTGCATGAAAACATATACACTAAATGGGAATTGATTCTGCTCTTATACACAGCTTTGTTATTGTTTTTTTTCAGTAGGTGAATCCACTTGAAGAAGAATCTTTAACAACATCCAGAATATACACTGAAACCATGGCATTAATACTGGTACTGTTTCCTTATAGGTCTTGTTATAAATATCACACAGTTATACTGCCATCTATGATTTCTTTTCATTTCCACCTATGTTAAAGAAAAAATGTCAAGTTATATTTGGGTTTGGTTTTACACAAAAACAAATGCATGTATGTTTTATGTAGTCATACATTTATAAATACCAATATGTGTAAATGTTTCTACCTAAACACGTCTGTGTTATATATGTATATATATATATGTACATATATATATAACATTTAGAAATATTATTATTACTAATAAGCTGTTTTATTCAATTTATCAATTCAAACTGTGACCTTGTCCAGCAGCATCTTCACATACACACCAGGACAATATTCATCTGACACTTAAATCTCAGTGGATTTTTAATTTGTAATATTGAAATTAGTAACTTACTAAAACTCATATCACAAAATTTCTGTGTGTGTGAATTTTAAAGAAAATTATTAAGCAATTATCATGGTATGATCCTATCCTTGTTTGGTTTTTCTGTGATAAAACACTCACCAAAGGCAAAGTATGGAGAAAAAGATTCATTTGACTTACCCTTTATAGTCATTACCAAGAGAAACCAAGGTAGAAATGAAGGCAGGACCAAACAGTGGGTCCTGAAGCAGATAGCACAGAGGAACACAGTTTACTGCCTTCCTATCAAGGTTACATTTGGTTGCCTTTCTTGTATAAACCTTGGCCAACCTTCTAATGGATGATAAGACCCATAGTCAGCAGGACATACCTACATCAATTAGCAATCAAGAAAATGCAAATAGGCCAATATAATGGAAGCAATTCCTTGACTGAGGTACTATCTTCCAAGCTCTGTCAAGTTGAAAACCAAGTTTAGCTATCACCAATCATGACAATTTACAAGAGTTACAACCATGAACCGTGTTTTTTAAGATAGCCCACAAGGAACCATATTGGTTCCATTCTTCACTGCTTTTGTCATTTTCAGTAGGTAAATAGCTCTGCTCCAGCCTCAGTTTCCTCATCTCTAATATGCAATGATAACTCCTTCATTGCAGAGATGAGGTGAACAGCAGGAAAGCTGGCTCTTCTATATCCATTTAGCACAATGCAGGCTCACACTAAGAAAAACTATTAGATAATGCTATTTTCATAAAAGCAAATATAGCTTTTGTTTACAAATACATGCTAATTTTCCTTCTCTTTAAACATCAGTAAAAGTCAAGAAGGCAGCTCTGATCAGCATTCTACCTTACAAAATTAGAGTTAAAGAGACTGAACAACTTCCAGGGACCATCCAATAGTCCAAATCCCCCACTCCTGCTAACTTGGTCTTATCCCCAGTGCACTGACTCTTTACAGAAATATTCATAGTTGTCACAAATAACCTGTCTTAGGAAATTTAGATATAATTAGTAAGAGTTCTTGATAAAAATAAACTAAAGAAATTAGTTAAAGAGATAAAAAGAACTAAAGAGTTAGAGATTCTTAACTCTAGACTAGGGAAATAGTAAGATGGTGTAGTGTGTAATGTTTTTTCTACCTTTTACTTTTTGCTGGCACTGTCTACCCACCTCCCATTGTAGAAGCACAGCACATGGCAAAGGGGGGATGTTTTTAATTATGTATTATTCAATGTTCTATTAGGTGCTCTACTGAGACTTTTATATATAATTCATCATGACACACTGTGTCTTAGAACTGATCATTAATCCCACTTTAAAAATGAGGAATGAGCTGAAGATATCTTCCCAAGGACACTAGGTAAATAAGAAACAAACCAGAAACTAGACCAAGCTGTGTTAATTCCATGCAGCTTTCCCAGGAAGTCATGCCAAATTTGATGTTGACTTAATCCCTCCACAGTATGTTTATTGAAACATACTGCGCTGCATGATCTGGCCTAGCATAAACTGTCAAGAGGATGGTGAATGGGAAGGGCAGTGTCTTGGGTACCTTGATGCCTCTGTCATGGTGCATCTGACCACAACTGAGCAATTTTCCTCTGGGTGTTGAATTGGCTATTTTTGAGTGCATAGTATATTTGTGGTGTCACAAAACTGATTAAAATGTCTACTAAGGATCCCTAGAGAATTATGGGGGGATGAAAAAATATAGTCCTAAGGGGAGTTGTATATATTACGTAGTTACACAAATATATGAACACACTGTCACATGTATAATGAAGCAACATAAAATTTATAAAAGTAAATTTAAACAACAGGTTTGATTGAGTTCAGATGAGAAGAAAAGCACCAAAACTCATATCTTTGTCCAATTGGCAGTTAAGCCGAACAGGAAGAGATGAGAGTAACTGGAAGAGTTTCCTGTGCTGTTAGCAGAATGTATGAAGGCTTTGAGATGTTCACTAGTCAGGGCTTCCAGAGAAACAGACTGTAAGATAGATGATAGATAGATGATAGATAGATAGA
>LOJH01027083.1:5326-18180 GCA_001685095.1 Ellobius talpinus
ATTAGCTCAGGCTTCTTATTAACTCTTATAACTTATATTAGCCTATAATTCTTGACTGTGTTAGCCACGTGGCTTGGTACCTGTTATCAGCGAGGCATTCTCATCTTGCTTCCTCTGCATCTGGGTGATAGCTGCAGACTGAGCTTTCCTCTTCCCAGAATTCTCCTGTTCTCATCGCCCTGACTCCACTTCCTACCTGGTTGTCCTGCCTATACTTCCTGCCTGGCTACTGGCCAATCAGCATTTTATTAACATATAAGTGACAAATCTTTACAAAGTACAAATCCATTGTCCCACAGTATGTAAATATTTATATGCTATAAATGTTATTTTTTAAGGACTATCTAAATAATTTATATGTAAAATTCATTTAATGGAATTTTTTTTATGTTTCAAAATAAATTAGTAAGTTTGCCCCTTGACAATATAGCAACATTCTGATTACTCTTACCTACATACTCCTATCCCTCTTCTGTCTGCCTTCCACCTCTGCCAACCATGTCCTCTGCAAGTAACTTTCATATATATGTATCATTCAGTTTTGTTTTGAGTTTAGCCAGGACCAAATGTGTGACCATAAATGTGATGGCTAATCTTAATTGTCAACTTGACATACAATGGAAGGTGGAAACTCCATTGAATTGTTTCCATCACAATGGTCTTTGAGTATGTTCCAAACCCTTTTCTCCCCATGTTGCTTTAGGCAATGGTGTTTATCACAGCAACAGAAAACAAGGTTTTGGAACTATCAATTGGTGCCTAGTGAGTTAATAAATAAGTTTGCAACTGAAGACAATAATTGTCCCTCTTCCTAAATTCACTGATAGGCCATAGTTCATTAGAGAGTGATAAGACCTGTGTGTTTAATTTAATCTCTAATTATATGACTAATAGCCTGTGTCTTGTGCAGGCCCAGTATATAAGGCTAAGACATCATCATTGCAATGACTGTACCATGACCCAAGAATAGCCTTTCTCAGCTATTCTCTTTATCTTCCAGTTCTTATATTCTTTATGCTCTCTCTCCCACAGCATTTCCTGAGATTTAGAGGAAATAAAATAAATCCCTTGTTTAGAGCCAAGTACTCAAATAAACCTTACTCTTGGAACCTTAGCCAGCCATGCATTTTTGCACGCACCACTGTGCCTTGTAAAAGGATATATTGATATCATACCTATCCTCTCAAGGCTCAGAGATCTATGTAGAAGAGGATGCAGAAAAATTCTAAGAGTCAGAGGTAGTAAGCAATTCCAATGAAACAGTGTTTTCCAGACACAACAAGGATGATGCACACATGAACCTAAAGATATCATGATAGCATTGCATATGACATGAACAGATTCAAACCAGATGAAATCCCTGCAGTTAGAAGAACAGGAACTGTGTAGGAAAGGCCTCCTCCCTGGGGGAAAAACTATTTGCCATTGTTACCTGCTGAAAAATGAAAGTCAATTTTCCTTAATGAGTGACCCTGCCTATATCTACTATATTCCAGGGTAGGCTCAGGACTGGTGGCCCAATACAAAACCGACTCCATATGTTTTTTTGTGTATCTGGTTTGTTTATTTGTGATTTTTGTTTATTTTGTTTTTGTGTTGCTGTTGTTTTACAGATAAAAAGAATGCAAAATTGCATTGGTAAGGGAGGGAATCTCAGAGGAATTGATGAAGAGGGAAATATGCCCAAAATATATTATATGAAAATTAAAAAACATATTAATAGAAGAAAAAATTTATTAGACATTTTTATTTCTTACTTTTAAAATGTTCTGCTAAACTGTGAGGAGCTATAGTCAACATTTTTGTGTTATTTGTTTCCTTAAATTTTTGTCTGAGTTTATTTTGTGGTCTAGATAATGATTCTTTCTCAGATGAAAAGACAGAGTAGATTTTCTTCCCATTCTGTAAGCTGCTTTTCACTCTGCTGTTTTTGCTTTTTGCTGTGCAAATCTGTGTAGTTTCATAAGGTCCCATTTGTCAACTGTTTGTTTCATTTCTTCAGTCACTGGAATCCCATTTAGAAAGTCCTTAGTTATTCCCATATCTTAAAGCATACTTCATACCTTCTCTTCAAGCCCTTTCAGAGTTTCATATTTTAGGATAGCTTTGACTTCTTTTGGGGTTGATGCAGAGTGAAAGATATGAACCTAGTTTTCTCTTTCTTGTATAGATATATAATTTTTAAGACCATATGTGGAAGATGCTGTATTGTTTTCAGTGTATATATTTTTGTCACCCTTTAAACTATCAGGTGGCTGTAATTTCATAGGCTTAAATCTGGGTCTTTTATTCCATCGATCTTTTTCTTTTTTCAGTACCAATAACATGCTGCTTTTATTGTTATGGCTCTGAAGTATAACTTGAGTTCAGGCATGGTAATGACTTGAGCATTACTCTTTTTATTCAGGATTGTTTTGAATGTCTGCAGTATTTTTAAATTCCCATTGTTTTATGATTGTTATTTATTCTATCTCTTTTATTAATTAAATTTATTTTTTAAACTATCTTTTCTCATTTTACATACCTATCCCAGTTTCCACTCCCTCCCTTCCTCCTGCTTTCCCTCAACTTCCCTCTCCCCCAGTCTCCCATCCAGTCCTCAGAGGGGGTAAGGCTTCCCAAGTGGAGTCAGCAAAGTCTGACACATCACTTTGAGGCAGGACCAAGGACCTGCCACCTACATCTAGGCTGAGCATGGTATCTCTCCAAAAAGAATGGGTTCCAAAATGCCAGTTCAAGCACTAGGGATAAATCCTGGTTCCACTGCTAGTTGCCCCACAGACTGCTCAAGCCACACAACTGTCAACCACATTCAGTGGGTCTAGTTTGGTCCTATGCAGGTTTCCCTGCTATCAGTCCAGAGTCAGTGATTTCTCACTAGATCAGGTCAGTTGTTTCTGTGGGTGTCTCCATCACCCCTTTGCTCATATTCTCAATCCTTCCTCTCTTGGAGTTATCTCTGGAATCTCAGTCTAGTACTTAGCTGTGAATCTCTGCATCTGATTCCATTAATTGCTGGATGAAGATTCTATGATGGCATTTAAGGTAGTCTTCAATCTAATTACAGGGAAAGGCCATTTCTCGCACCCTTTCTACTATTGCTTAAGGTCTTAACTGGGGTCATTCTTGTGGATTCCTGAGAATTTCCCTAGTACCAGATTTCTTGCTAGCTCCATAATGGCTGCTTTGATTGCTAGCATTGATTCGGCTGGTTGGGCTGGCTAGGCAGGTATCTCCTTCCTCCCTCAGCACTCCATGTGTGTCTCTCCCAAAGCTGCATGCTCAGTCAAAGTGGACAACCTTCCCCGCATAGAGGAGGACCGATCTTCGGTCAGGGGTATATGTAAAGGTAGCTGTGTTCCCTTGCTACAACCTACAAAGAAGCTCTCAAGGTCTATTTATTCTGTTTTCATGATGAGTACCAAGAAGATTTTCATTGAGATTGCATTGACTTTGTAGATTGTTTTTGGGAGGATAATTAATTTCATTCTATGAGCCCATGTGTATTTTTTCATTTTTTTGCAAAAATGTAAGCTTGGACATTTTTGTAGAGGAATGTAGGGTATCATGGTGAGAATTATAATTGTTCTTAATAATAAAAACCCTATTAGATATTAGGGGTAAAAACTGAAAGATAGGAGAATAAGAACAGCCAGCCACTAGTTCTTACCTCTAAGAAATCCTTAGACCGAATGGGGTACAGGATACAAGTTCTCAGATTGAATGCTCTGAGATCCTGTCTCCTCCTGCTTTATATTCCTCTTTTCATCCAGGCCTAGCCAGGTTTCTTCCTATCTCCACCTCCCTATTATGGGGATTAAATGTGTGAGCCGCCACCGCTGGCTCTGTTTCTCTTTCAGATCAGATCCATCGATCTTGTGCTGTCCTTGAACTCACTGAGATCCATTTCACTGCCTCTGGAGTAGAAGGATTAAAGGTGTGTGCGGCCACTGCCTTGCCTCTGTGGCTAAATAGTGTATCTAGGTCCACACTCTGATTTTTAGGTAAGCTTTATTTGATAAAGCACAAATAAAATATTACCACAGGGTATCATTTAGGCTTTGGCCCCATTACTTTTCCTTTTTGAAGCATGATAAAACAGCAGAGCAGCTATAAGCCTTGTCTTAGAAAAATAATTCAGCATCTTACAATAAACCTAAAGGTTGAGTTCAGTTTAGTTTGACAGAATATCCACTGGTTGCCATGGAGACTTTCTTCCTCTTTTACTAGGAGAGATGCCTATGCTGTCTGGCATTTTTCTGCTCATTATTAATTATGATATTCCTGGTCTATACATTGTGTAGGTTAACATGAGTCCATGTTAGAGGCCTGCTCAAGTTTCTGGAGTTCCATTAGGAAGAATTTAAAGTGCAGTGGGGTGCTGTGGATGGAAGAGAGCTGTTGAGAAACAGTGGAATATCTCCCCTTGTTCTTCTCAGCCACAAGGTTCATTACCAGTGGCTCACATACTAGCCTGGTTGAGACTCAACACTTTGTACCAACTCATCAGGTTTTAGAGGTTTTTTTTTTTAATACAAATCTTCCCAGACATTAGGATTTATTCTAACAGCTTCTGCAGTTTTTCCTCAGTCCAAGCTTCTCACCTTCAGTGGCTACCATGCAGAACTGAGTATTTTAAGTTTCATGATAGAGAATGGTTCATTGAAAAGAATATATTTCTTCAAAAATGCCCCTTTTGAGTGCCTAGTGGTCAATGTGCCCCTGCTCTTGCTTTATTAACATGTACTTCATAGTTTGGTTGTCGAAGAAGCTCCAAGAATAGGTTACAAAACAAAATAGAATAAAATACAGTATAGAATATGGCTGATGAAAGCCCTAAATCTTATGAGCAGACTGGACGCAGATTTTTTTTCCTTCCTGTGCTACATCAGTGACTTCCTTATGCTGGTTCACACCTTGCATTTGGCAGATAGATTCATTCCAAAAAAGAAGCATGCTATGGACTGAATTGTGTCTTCCACATCTACATACTTCATGTCTAATACTCATGACAACTATATTTGAATAGGACATTTTCAGCAGACAGTCAATGAATAAGTTAAGGTGGCCCTGATCCCATAGAATTGTTGACCCTAGAAGAAGAGAAAGATGTATCTTTCTTGTTCTCCACAGTACGCGGATTGAATGAGAAGTGGCCATCTGTAAGCTAAATGGGGAGTCCACAAGAGCAAACAACTTAAATGATACCATTTGTGTCTTTGCAACCAAATATACATCCAAAATAATTCCTGTGTGGTGGACCCAGGCTGTGTGATGGAAGTCCTACAGTGTATCTTACAGCCAGAGTTCTATGCTTTCCAATGAATCATGCTCTTTGTGACTCAACATCTATAAATTGTAAGTTGAGAATACCAATTCTTACTCCATTCATGTTGATATGATGGAAGAGAAGTGAGGTAATCTAACTACATGTGGCAGATAAATTCTTAAAAGGTATTATTTTCTTTTCTTTAGAACCATTGTCTCTTATAACCCAAAAACAATTGTAAAATAGAAGAAAATGCTAATATAAATATCAGTTTTAAACAGGAATATTGTATATTATGGCTCATTAGGAGCACTGTCCTAAATATTTCATTTGCATTATATTACTGTGTACTCACAGGAGACTTTGAGTTAAATATTGCCACTGTTCATTCTATCCTATAATGAAGCTAAAACCTAGAGGAGATAGTAATTTAGCAAGTTTACATAGTTGTGTATGATGAGTTGGGAGTCAAGGGATGCTGTACATCAACTCTAAGGGCACAAGGAATCTAGGCACTGCTTCATCCAGCTACTTCTTGGAAGGACACAAAATGAGAAGTGATAGTAAGTAGAGTGACAGATATTCGATTTGCATGCATGCTATTGGATCTACACTGGGATGCCAACTATTTGAGGTGGGGAGAACATAGTATTAGGGTCGGCTTGCTGCACTGGCAAGGAGGCAATTTTCAGCTGAGGGAATAAAACCCAAAGGCAGGAGGCCAAGGCTCATTGGAGATCCACATGCAGTCCTTGGTGCCTGGAGTGAAGTTCACACCAGGAAAACAAATAAATGAAGCAGGAGAATTGTGCAGAGCAAGACTATAAAGAACATTTATATGACACACAAGGCGTTTGAACTCTCTGTAATGGATCGTGTATGTTAGGAGGCCATTTTTGTTCCTTGGGACATTGTTTGTCCAGAGAAAGATCTATTTCTCTACTATCATTGACTGTCCAAAGCCTTTGTGGGTATGGTGAATGAGAAAGGAAATGATGAATTACTGAATGAAACAAGTGCTAATAACTCACACCAGGAAACTGTAGATTACTTTTCTAAAGGATACATATTTATATATATCAAGAACAATAAATGGACAGAATCGTGGGGGGAGTTATGCAACAAATTACAATGAGGATATTGGAAATTTATTCAGGACGGGGACTACCATTAAGCAATGTGAGGAAACCCAGAGGTTTACTTGAGGGAGGGGGTGTGAATAAGATGAGGAGTGACAGATTGATGGAAGATAGTTGAGTTTTGGTCAGGATAATTTAGAAGTGCCTGGAGCCTATAGGTGGAGGTTGCTCCTTTTTACTTGGCCTTTGAGGAGAGAACTTCATGTTCTGTAACTAAAATTGAGATAATTTCACAGAACCCTGTGATAAGGAGTAAAGGCTGACAGTAAAAGTTGTAGGGCCGGTACCTGGGTAATGCTGGGACAGGTGCCTTCAGAAGTTTACTATGTGTTATAGAATCAGAATCCCATTTTCAACTACATTTAGAGAAACAATTGCCTACAATGTCAGTTGTTTATCATGGAATCTAAGGAAACCCCAGTGAGTCATATTTCAGTAGGGTTAACCACTCCAGAAAAAGTAAACATTAGCCTGGTTTGCTTTTGTTTTCTGACAGTATATTTAGAAGCAAAGTTATATTATATTTATGGAATTTATTTCAAAACAGTTCTAAGTGTTTGCTTAATGCCATATTTTATAAGTTGGGTATGTTTTATAATTAGCATTTTAAACTGAAAATATGTGTGAGAGAAAGCTATTGGCATTTTAATCCTGAGATCCAGTAAATGCTGCTGTTTGCTCCTGACATCTTTTAATAAACTTCTGGTTGGTGCAAAAAATAAGAGATCCCCATGAATATTTCAGAGCAACTTGGTATTTTGAGCTTCCAGGTCTGGAGGGCTTTGGGGCTGAATATGAGAATATACTATGTCATGAGTATGTGTGAATAGTCTTAGAGACTTCGAATAGAAACTGCTTAGGACAAAAAGAAGCATAACTGATGATTTGGCATAGTAATCCATTTGTAGGCAAGAGGATGTTTTTCATGGTTGTTTAAAAGGTGTGACATTTAAGTTTTTAAGTTTTTTCTTTATAAATTTGAACTACACCCCACTTAATAGTATTTATTGTGACTAAGGGGTACTTGTAACATGTCTGCCCTGTGAGAAACTAAAAAAAGTATGTTTTATAAAAATTTAATTAAAGTTAATATATTTAAGAAAATTTCATTACAATGATTTATTCACTTGCTGAACAAAGTAGTGAAACCTACACTCAGTCTGAGAAACAGAACATAAAGACAACAATAAGCTCTTTCAAAGTTAGCCTCTAGTTACTAAAAGTAAATACCTCTGTTGTCTAGCACAAAGTTCACATTTCTTATTCTTGACCAACATAAAGGAATAATAGTTTGTGGATGATGGTAGGGTCATCAGTTTTTATTGTTCTTATCTCTTATTTAGACTCTCAAAAGCTCCTCCACAGCAGGAATTAGGCTTGATTCTGTTCCCTTCTGCCCAAGGGCCAATGCAGGGTCAGGAGACCAGTAGATATTCAATAATCACATTGATTAATAAATGAAAGGAAAGGGAGACAAGTGAAACCTGAGAAGAATCAGATGCTGTACATCTTCCTCAGGAGGCAGGCACTATGGACTTTCTGAATATGGTATGATTGATCTTTGAGCTAGCTTTCCTGATCAAGTCCCAGAGGAGGCAGAGAGAAGGTTCTTGCCTCCTGCAACAGGAAAAAGTCACTTGATAAACACACCATTTCTTACTCTGTTAGGATGCTCAGAGTCATTTTTCAATATAATCTGGCACGAATCTGTCTGGGCAACTTTTTTCCTCTTTCATTCCCGAAGGATATCAGAATATCAAGGATGCTGTAATTTACAGCCAGGACTTTCAGTGGTAATATTTTCTTTGCTCTTGTACATATGATTTAGAATTACTAAGTATTTAATTATATATATGTAAAATAAATTACAAAGAACTGTATATATTGGTTTTTTGTCCTTTTAGAATAAGGTCTCACATAGCACAAACTATCCTAGAACTCATAGTATAGGTGGGAATGACGTTGACTTTTTCTTTATCTTGCTTCTGTCTCCTTGTTCTGGGATCACAGGGGTATGTTACTACATCTGGTTCATGTGACGACAAACCTCGGGTCATGTGAATTGTATTGAACCACATCCTTAGCCGCTTAACTATATGCTTCACAAAATTTAATTGCCTAAATATTATCAACAATCTTGATTTAAATAATTTTCCATTTTACAAATGACTAGTAATCATTAAACAAATGCTTGTTCTAAACCATCCTTGTTACATATAAAATGGGCAGAACAGAATTTCATCATTATTATGCCTCACATCCCTAGTTCCCTGTATGGTATGCAAAGGAAATGGAGATCTTCATCTACAGACGACAATCATGAGCCAAGTGTGTCCTTGAACCCAGGTCTACCTACTCTTGAACCAGAGCTATCTTTGTTGGATACTCAACAATTTTGAATTTCACTATTAGGCATTGATAGCAAAATGGATCTTTCTTTCACAACAAAACACAGAAGCCAGGAGTGTTTTGCCAGGATGCTACTGGGGATCACCTGCAGAGATTTTCTCTGTTATATTGCAATGTGTAGTTGAGCTAGAGTGCAGAACTACAGTATGCAGAAGATGGATGTCCTAAGTGTTAAACATGTTACTACTCTATGTGGAAAGACATTTTTGAATAATCTATTTACAGATAGCAACAACTGACACTAACCAATATAGTCATTTGTGGAGAATGGGTTACTCAGAGACATAATTAAAAAGAAAATGTTATTTGTGAGTTTCCATTATGATTTAGCATAAATTAGACTAATGGATGGTAAGAAACCGTCAAAAGGCTGTCACAGGAATGAAGTGAGATCACCTCTTTTCTAGGGGTCTTCAGAATTACAATTCATTCTTTCTAATGAGAAGGCAACTATTCCATTTTTATTGTTCATTTTTGTTTCAGGTTAGCATACAAATTAATGGGTTTTCTCATGGTGTGCATGTGCATGCACATGCACAAATACATGCACACACACATACACACACGCACGCACGCATGCACACACACAAACACACACACACGGAGAATAATTTCTGGGCTTGAATTATTTCCCTATCTGAATGGATGAAACAAAGAAGTCAATCTTCTCTGCACCGAGTGACAACAGCATTCTAATGGCCACAGTTGTCGTCTCAGAACAGTCACCTGAGTTCCAGCACTGTGCTTCGTGGCATCCACACCGTCTAGATGTTGAGCCATCTCTCTACTGCTTGTTGCCTAACAGCTGTCAAGGTCTGTAGCCTTGCTTCACTCCCACTCACCATCCTCCTCTTTGGTCCCAAGGTACCATCAGATATTGTCTAAAAGATGTGTCTGAAGAGCATCGAAAACAGAAACATATCTAGGCATGTTGGAAACATTTCTTAGCATGATTTCAATCTAGAAAACATTTATGTTTTAATGTTCTGGCTCAAAATTTATTATATAGCAAGACTCTCAACAGGTGAAAAGATAGTAATGAAAACCAACTACCCTTGTTTTGTCTTTTACAAATGAATTATACTAGTGAAAATGTATTCCTTAAAAATCAGTAACTTATTTTAGGTTTTATTATAATTAAACAGAATGTATTTAATTAAAAATTATTGGAAAATATTCTTTAAAGTAGCTGCCATCTAAGTTATTTATATTTTTTTAATTTTCAACACAAGTCGAAAGACAACTGGGTAGCTATTAGAAAGCTAACCAGATGCTTTGTCTCTCTTTTTGCTTTTATATTAAGCCCTATAGACTAAATGCCTAGCTATAAATAAAACAATTGACGTTAAAATGTCAAAGCTATGACCGTTCCCATGTTTCTTGTCCACTGTATCTATACCACACTGTATACATTACTCCGAAAAAAGACCCTTTATTTAAGAGAGCTTAAGCTGTTCAAATTTGTAATGCACATGGGGTTTTGAATTGTCTAGGGGTCTTGGTGGATAAGGAACTGACCTTTCATCTCCAAATCCAGCCACAGTCAGCCTCAGACAAGCGAGAAGTTTGTGTCAGCTGCCTGTATGATAAACGGGTACTCCCTACAATCTTTGATCCAGTTATGCATTACTGACAAGTTTAGTCTCAAGAGACACATAGACTGTAGAGGTGGAATTACTTTTACTTCTGGAGAAGAGTGTCTGACCTTTAAGGTAGGATTTTAGGATTGTAAATGGGCATTGTTGGCCAAAGTCATGTCTATAGATAGATTCTGTAATCTGGTATGAAAGCAACTGTCTATTGCCAAAATTATATAAAACTCTGAGATATTGGTGTGCTTACTCGATTCATAGATTTGACTTTTATTTGGAATGTTCTCTACATCAATTTACAAAATATTTCTTTTTTATAACCTTACAGAAGTGAAAACACCATTTAAATGCATCAGATTATAATACTACTACTGCTACTAGAACAAAATGGAGCAAATGATACTCGTCCCAAACAGACAAGACTCCAGGGAGTGTTCTGTGATATCGTGTCACCTGGTAATGTCATAAGATGCATCCATAAAGCTCACCAACATGACTGCCAAAATGTGAAATGAACAAGAAGTATCTGAATACACATGCCAAACCAGTTAAGGAAAATCCCACAAGACTGCAATGCTACAAAAAACTACAGAAAACTGAATAAAGGTGGGACCAAGAGATGTGGTCCTTCCCAGGGAAGGGCACAGCAGCTGGTTGTCCAATACCACACAGTAAACCATGAAAACATACAGATAGTCAATATTAAATATGCAAGGTATTACATTTAGGAATACACATACACACATATACATACATACAGTAACAGTAAGAAAAGAGGGCATTAATTTGAAGGTCAGTAGGTAGGGATAGACGAGAGGGTTTGAAGGGTGGATGAAGAAGCATGGAAATTTGCAATCATAATATATAAAATATCTATAGTATGCAATTTTTGTATTTTCATTTCTGTAAAGATATAGCAAGTTTTCCACCTTGTTACTGAATCTTACTCATTTAACATCACAAGGGATTCTCTTTGACAATACCAGCTGCAATCACTTAAGAGGATATGTAAGTTGCTTGACAGCTTGGCTGCCATTTCTTATATTTCTGCTTGTCAGTTAATTAAAGTAGCATTGCTCAGTACATGGAAATAATTAGCAAGGATTCTGTAAAATAATAATGTATGTTAAGTGATAAAATTCACTGATTATTTCAGCTTCACAGAAAATATGGCTGTGGGGTAGAGTTTGAATGATTTATATACAAATATTCAAAGACTAATAATTCAATGGTAGACATCTATTGTTTTCTCCCCCAAGCAATAAGTATTATCAGTGAATTGTACTAGATTATAACTTTAAGTACATAAAAGTACTTTATTATATCCAGTTACATAACAAATCATAAAAGATGTCATATGATGTGAGATACCATAGCAGGCCATGATGAAAAAGACTGAGCTAATGTCTTTGCTTTGATTACACATTTTTTACTTAATATTTTTTCTTAATTTTGTGACAGAAATTAAACCTTGTATTACACACACACACACACACACATTTTTTCAGTTATGTTGTTCATACCTAGTCTTTTATAGTTAGATAAGTGATCAAACATTTAGTTACAGCCTGGCCCTATTCTTTTTTTGACTAAGAAAAGTAAGCTACAAACTGTTGGAAACAGATGCAGAGACTCACAACCAAATATTAGGCAAACCTCAGGGAATACTATAGAAGAGGGGGAAGGAAGAATTATGGGAGCCAGAGTGGCCAAGGACCCCACAAGAAAACACACAGAATCAACTAATTGTGTATCATCAAGGCTCCCAGAAACTGAATCATCAGCTTGATATCTTTCATTGGACTAACTTAGGCACTCTGCACATATGCTACAGTTTCATGGCTTGGTTTTTCTCTGAGACTCCTAAAAGAGAGAGCAGGGACTGTTCCTGACTCTGTTACTTGCTTTTGGGACCCTTTCCTCCTACTGGGTTGCTTTGTCTTCCTTTAATAGGAGAAGTGATACCTAGTCTTATTGCAACTTGATATGCCATGACTAGCTGTTATACAAGGGAGACCTAAACTTTTCTGAAGAAGGAGTGAATATTAGGGAAAGGAGGTGTGGGGGAGTAACTGGGAGGAGAGGAGAGATAGGAAACTACAGTAAGACTGGGAAAAATTAATAAATCAAGAAAAAGAAAAGTAAGCTATAAATAAAGTTTGCTGTTTCACCTCCTTTCAACTTCTTTACCATAAACTCTCTCTATGTATGTATATATTTGAATAATATATAAATAATATAACAATATATTGTTTATTACATACATATTATATATAATATATTATATATAATATAACAATATATTATGTACATGTATTATTTACTCTGTAAAATGTAGAAATTGCCAAGTCCACTACCCATTAGAAAAGCAATATATGGTTACTTTAAAAGAATTTTTTTATTTTTTATTATTATTATTAAAAAATTTCCACCTCCTCCCCTCCT
>LOJH01027084.1:1422-11682 GCA_001685095.1 Ellobius talpinus
CCCTCTGCTGGAAGCTAGAACTCCCCGACCACACCAGCCAAAGCTACCTCAGACATTGCCGCATATCCCAGTAGGATGAAGTCTAGCTCCACCTGAGAGCAACTGGCCCCTGCCCAACTGTCCACAGCTGGGCCAATCTGTTCAACGTTAGCTGGGCTAGGGATGCATGCTATGCTGGAAGAGTTGCCTACCCAGCATGCACCTAGGCTCATCTCCACCACCTCACACACTAAACACTAACCCAAACCCAGGACCACTCTGGCCCTCATGGATCCCAGTTACCTCAGAACCCTGTCTCCAATTCCCAACACCAAGAAGTCAGAGTCTCAGGCTGGAGAAATGGCTCAGCAGGTAAAGGCTTGTGGATCAAGTCTGGTGCTGGAGTTCCCTCCCCAGAGCCCATATGAAAGTGGATGGAGAGAACCAACTCCACCAAGCTGTCCTCTGGCTTACACACACATTCACACAACACACAAACACACACACCTGCCACCACACACAACAATAAGTTTTTTTGATATATAAGTATATTATATATAATGTACATGGGGGTTAAAGAGGTAGCTCAGTGATTAAGAGCACTAGTTTCTCTTGCAGAGGGCCAAGATTCAATTCTCAACACCCACAAAACAATTTGCGACCACCTCTAACTCCATTTCTAGGGAACCTAATGCCCTCTCTGGCCTCTTTAGGTACTGCACACATGTGATACATATAGACAAGTAGGCACAGACACATACACATAAATAAAAATATTTAAAGCCCACAGTAGCAGCCAAGCAGTGGTGGCACACACCTTTAGTCCCAGCACTCAGAAGGCAGAGGCAGATGGAACTTTGTGAGTTCGAGGCCACCCTGATCTACAGAGCAAACTCCAGGACAGCCAGAGTTACACAGAGAAACTCTGTCTCAAAGAAAGAAAAAGGAAAGAAGGAAACAAACAAACAAACAAAAAACCTCCACAGTAACGTTTTTTAAATAAAATTAAAAATACATATTTACATATTTTAAAAAAAAAGTCAAGGGTTTCAACCTGTGGCCTTTGGGACCCAGACCAAGGAAGTGTCTTTATTTTTTTTAAAGATTTATTTATTTATTATGTATACAGTATTATGTATGCCTGTAGGCCAGAAGAGGGTACCAGGTCTCATTATAGATGGTTGTGGGCCACCATATGGTTGCTGGGAATTGAACTCAGGACCTCTGGCAGAACAGCTAGTGCTCTTAACCTCTGAGCCATCTCTCCAGCCCCAGAAGTGTCTTTAGAATCCAGTCAGTGAGGGACTCAGCTAAGACTCAGAGTTCACCAAGGGTCTCTCTTTCCCTCCCCAGGCCCAAGAGGGATGTAAAGCCTCAAAATGACCCTGTTACCGGGAGATAACTCCGACTATGACTACAGTGCCCTGAGCTGCGCCTCAGACACCTCCTTCCACCCCGCCTTTTTCCCTCAGCGCCAGGCCATCAAGGGCGTCTTCTACCGCAGAGCCCAGCGGTTGCGACCGCAGGATGATCTGCATCAGGGCAGCTCACTCGGGGACCGCAGGCGACAGATCATCATCAACGTGGGTGGCATCAAGTACTCCCTACCTTGGACCACGCTGGATGAGTTCCCACTGACACGTCTGGGCCAGCTCAAAGCCTGCACCAACTTCGACGACATCCTGAGTGTGTGCGACGACTATGACGTGACCTGCAACGAGTTCTTCTTTGACCGCAACCCCGGGGCCTTCGGCACCATCCTCACCTTCCTGCGGGCTGGCAAGCTGCGGCTGCTGCGGGAGATGTGCGCCCTGTCCTTCCAGGAGGAGCTGCTGTACTGGGGCATTGCCGAGGACCACCTGGACGGCTGCTGCAAGCGCCGATACCTGCAGAAAATAGAGGAGTTTGCGGAGATGATGGAGAGGGAGGACGAGCCGCTGGACAGCGAGGACCAAGACACTGAGGGGCCATCCACCGGTGAGGGCCGCCTGGGCCGCTGTATGAGGAGGCTGCGGGACATGGTGGAGAGGCCACACTCAGGGCTGCCTGGAAAGGTGTTTGCCTGCCTGTCTGTTCTGTTCGTCACCGTCACCGCTGTCAACCTGTCTGTCAGCACCCTGCCCAGCCTGCGGGAGGAGGAAGAGCAGGTAAGACATTCTGCGACTCCCCTGGGCGGCCTTCCCTCCCTGTGCTAATTGAAGAGCCTCGGTGGTGCCTGGCATCATGTGTGGCTGTGTTTGCGTCTATCTTCTCTGCCTCCTTCCTGGAGTCAGCAACTGTGACAAAAGGAATCAGTATCCTATGTCCCCTACTCTCCCATCCTGTGAGATCTAGAACCAAACCCAGCAAAGAGGAGGCCCTCGGCCTCTTCTGCAGATTGTGTGAGTGAGCAAACAAGGGAGCCAGGGAGCAAGGCCCCCACATGCCTGCCTCTGAGCTGGGCACATTCCGGAGGCCATCAAAACTGACCTGAATCCCTCTCCCCCTTCCTATCTCCCTTCTATAGTAATATCCCAAGCACTTTTCCTTAGCCTTGAAAACAATTTTTATCCATAGGTCTGTGTGTGTGCATGTTCCCACTGGGTTAGCATGTCTCTGTGCACAGTAAGAAGCTGCACATAACACATTGACTCCCAGCCTGGCACAGGGTACATGCCCCTAAAAGCCATGGGAGCCAGGGGGAGGGCGGATCTCTGCCCTCTGCCTCCATCTTACCTTCCCGCAGGTCCTTCTGTCACCCTGCAGGGGACGTGTTCTCACACTCACAGCAGATGAACACATTGGGGCTGGCAGAGCAGTTTGCTAAGTCTGCATTCATGGAACCCCCAGCCGAGAACCCAGGATAACCCCATAGAAGTCCATGACTGCTCTACACTGCATCTCCCCAAACTGGACTTGGTTGAAATCTTCAGGAGTACGATGTTCTCCATATCAAAATGTTCACTAGGCTCTTCTTCCAGATGACAGAGAAATGTCTTTGGTGAGAGCTGGGTACATGGGAGTGGTCCCCTAGTGAGTCTCCTTACCTGTAAGACCCCTGGGCCTTTGAGCTGTGACTCCTGCCCCACACATGAAGGAACAAGGTACACATTGTATAGGCGTTTGGGAGATAAATTTGATGGCATGAAGGAACATAAATGTCATGCCAGCCGGCATTTATCAAGCGCCAATTGGACACCCTGCGTGTGCTGAGCATTTTATGCTGTTTGATCTTACCTTTTCTTGCCAGGGAAAGCCCTTCTATCTACAGATATTTTGGAGGACGTGGTCATCACTGCTGCATTTATGACCCAGAGGGGATTACTGGCATGGTCCTATACACTGAAGGCTTTTTTAAAGAATCTTAGGAAAACATGTCACTAATAAAATTAACTTCTGATGATCATAGAGACCAAGAACAAGGAGGGAGGGCTAGAGCCAGACAGCCTGAACCTGAATCCCATCTCACCCACTCTGGCTACATAGCTGTGGGACAGTGACTAGACCACTCTGCCTCAATTTCCCCACCTGTCCAGGGACTATGAATGCTATCGTGAACATTCGATTCAGTGAGTAAGTCTTTTTAAAGGGATCAGAACAGAGCCTGGCATGTTATCTAGTACCTGGGTTGGTGGCCCCCACTCCACAACCATACAAGGGGGTGTAGCCCAAATAATAAAAACCCAGAGACAGATACGGGGGTTAAAGCTGAAGATCAGAGAAGCAGAGCAGCACACCACTAGAGAGATCTTTTCCCTCTCCAATGCTCAGACCGACGGGGCGATCCTCAGACTGCCCAGACTACACTGGGTCTCCACCAAACCTCAGACACCACGCTCCAGTGAGTTCCTGTCTCTTACCCTTTATATTCCTCCTCTTCCCAGCCATATCGCTCCTGTCTCCATGTCCCTAGTGCTGGTGTGTGACCTCCAAACACTGGGATTAAAAGTGTGAGCCACCACCACCTGGATCTGTTTCTGGATCGATCTTGTGTAGCCCAGGGTAGCCTTGAACTCACAGAGATTCATTTACCTCTGTCTCCCGTGTCCTGGGATTAAAGGTGTGTGCCACCACTCCTTGTACTCTAGTGGCTTAGCTTTGCACTCTGATCTTCAGGCAAGCTCCATTTATTAAAATACAAATAAAATATCATTACAAGGGGGCTGTGTGAGAGGCCTCCTATACACACCTGGGGCTACTCAGGTGGGGTACACTCCAGGAAGGCTTCCTGGAGCAGGGAGGATTCTCTCACCCCCAAAGATTGGAGACATCAGAGACCCCAGGTCAGATCACATTCCCAGGCTGGGGTGCATTTGCAGGAAGACAGACTACAAAGGTCCTGTGAGAATCTGGCCATGATCGAGACCCTTCAGAGAGTTGCCGGCTGGAACATCTGTAGCTTTCCAGGGCTCCAACCTCTGGGGGGCTGTGTGCTAGAAGAATGCTAGTGGGGGGTCAGGCTGCCTGAGTTTCATGGACTGCAGCATCTGTGTCCTGTATCAATATTCCAAAGTAGAAAGAAAGACTAACAGAAAAAGAAAGAAGGAAGGGCCAGGCAGTGGTGGCACATGCCTTTAATCCCAGCACAGGGAGGTGGAGAGGCAGGTGGAGCTCTGTGAATTCGAAGCCAGCATGATCTACAAAGCAGATGACAGGACAGCCATGGCTGTTATACAGAAAATCCCTGTCTCAAAAAAAAAGGAGGAGGAGGAGGAGGAGGAGGAGGGAGGGAGAGAGAGAGGAAGGGAAGAAGGAAGAGGAGGAGGGAAGGAGGAAGAAAGGAGGGAGGGAGGGAAGAAGAGGAGGAGGGAGGGAGGAAGAAAGGGAGAGGAGGAGGAGGAAGGAAGCTCATACAAGACCAGGGAGCACCAGCCACTGGGCGGGTGGGATTACCTAAACTGAGGAAAGAGAAAGGCCCAGAAAACAGGAACCGGGGTGGCAGCTGCAGAGGAATCTGTCTAGACATCAAGATCAACAGCTAGAGTGATGTCCCAGGGCCTGGTGGCATGGAGAGGGAGGAGAGGGTGCCCAATCCAGGCCAGAGCTTCCTTCCCTGCTAGCTTGCTGGTGTGACCCCTGCCCTGTCTTTCCCCAGGGCCAGTGTTCCCAAATGTGTCATAACGTCTTCATCGTGGAGTCGGTGTGCGTCGGCTGGTTCTCCCTTGAGTTCCTGCTGCGGTTCATCCAGGCACCCAGCAAGTTCACCTTCCTGCGGAGTCCACTGACCCTCATCGACCTGGTGGCCATCCTGCCATACTATGTCACGCTGCTGGTGGATGGCGCTGCCTCCAGCCGCCGCAAGCCAAGCACCGGGAACAGCTACCTGGACAAGGTTGGGCTGGTGCTGCGTGTACTGCGGGCACTGCGCATCCTCTACGTGATGCGCCTGGCTCGACACTCACTGGGGCTGCAGACGCTGGGGCTCACGGCCCGTCGCTGCACGCGCGAGTTCGGGCTTCTGCTGCTTTTCCTGTGCGTAGCCATTGCTCTCTTTGCCCCACTGCTCTATGTCATTGAGAACGAGATGGCAGACAGCCCCGAATTCACCAGCATCCCTGCCTGCTACTGGTGGGCCGTCATCACCATGACAACTGTGGGCTACGGAGACATGGTACCTAGGAGCACACCTGGCCAGGTGGTGGCTCTGAGCAGCATCCTCAGCGGGATCCTGCTCATGGCCTTCCCAGTCACCTCCATCTTCCATACTTTCTCCCGCTCTTACCTGGAGCTCAAGCAGGAACAGGAAAGGGTGCTGATCCGCAGGGCCCAGTACCTCATCAAAACCAAGTCGCAGCTCAGTGGCATGTCTCAGGACAGTGACATCTTGTTTGGAAGTGCCTCTTCAGACACCAGGGATAACAACTGAGGCAAGAGGACTTAGCTGCCCTGCCTGCCAGCTGCGGCTTCATGCAACCACCGTCACTACTGAAGCCTGGAGAAGGACTTTCGTGCTTCAAGTCTAGCCCTGACCTGGGACTGACCCGAATGAGCCACGCCACAAGAAGGATCTGTGCCACATCACCCAGAGTCCTTGCCCTCCCTCTGAGCCCAGAAGTGAAAGGGAAGTTAGCTGAAGCCAGCACCTCACCCCCTCCCCCAGCCTCACATCTGTTTCCCTCCCTCGGGAGCCGACTGGCTCCTTTCCAGATGTAAAGAACATGCCCAGCAAAACCTGCACACACAGGGGACTGCCCCAAGAAACATCCAGACAGCAGGCGGCCACACATGACTTCAATGCGTGTCCACTGAAGAGGAAAAAGCCTTCCAATAGGGCTAGACTCTGGGAAGGAGCTGTGTCTCTAAGTGAAGCCAGCAGTGGGGTACCAGAAGTGCAAAGACCATGCTGCTGGGGTCTCTGGGGTGGTGAGACACTGGTGGGATGGGAGAAAAGGGGACAGACAGACCTTTAGGGGGACCACCACGAATGCGGTCTTGGGCTCCTGTTGCTCCTGACTCCTGAGCCTGTCCTTCATCTTTCTTCCTGCTCACCTCCACCCTGCGCCCTATTATACTCCTTGAGAACCAGCCCTCTTTTCAGACTCCCCTTGTGCCATTAGGGGGTGGAGCACCACAAGCCAGTCAGCTCTGCTGACTTTAAGGGTGAAATCACTTCATTTTATGGTTAAAAAGAAGTGAGATTTTAGCCTACTCTGATTTATTTTAGTATTACGGAAAAAAAAAACCCAAGCACTTTATCCCCTACCCGAGCCTCAGTCTAAACCCACAGTGGCCGTACTTCCAGCAGGTGTGGCACCAGGAGGTCTGGGGAGTGTGTGGGAAACCTCCTTGGTGCCCTCAAAGGGAGCCACTCTATGGTCTTGAGAAGTATAGTTTCTGCACCAAGAGGGACCCCATGCCAGGCTAGACAACTCCATCTCAGCTCACTGTGTCTGAGTGCTGGGTACCTGGTATTAAGGGGATGTCACAGACACATGCACATATACAAACATACGTGCACACACAAACACATATGTACACACACGGACACATGTACACACATGCCACACACACTTGCCCCCAGCCTCACCAGTGCAACAACTTCCCTGACTGCTTTATCCCACATCCCAGCTGCCTTCTCTGTTCAGCAGCAGAAATTGCGCTTTGAAACATGACTGATTCCGACTGGACTATGCAGCTCAAATCCCTGCCTGCTGCCATAGCCTCCAGTGTCTCCCACATCCCCATAACTGGCCAGACAGCCCACCGTCCCCTCCCACACCCCACACCTGTCCAGACAGCCCACCGGCCCCTCCTACACCTCCACACCTGCCCAGACAGCCCACCGGCTCCTCCCACACCTCCACACCTGCCCAGACAGCCCACCGGCCCCTCCCACACCCCCACACCTGTCTGGACATTCCACAGGCCCCTCCCACATCTCCACACCTGTCTGGACATTCCACGGCCCCTCCCACAACCCCACACCTGTCTGGACATTCCACGGGCCCCTCCCACACCCCCACACCTGTCCAGACAGCCCACCGGCCCCTCCCACATCTCCACACCTGTCTGGACATTCCACGGGCCCCTCCCACACCTCCACACCTGTCTGGACATTCCACGGGCCCCTCCCACACCTCCACACCTGTCTGGACATTCCACGGCCCCTCCACCCTCTCTTCATACACACCCAGCCCTTCGTATCTCATTGTGGGCCTTCACACCTGCAGAGCCGTCTGCTGCAATGCCCTCCCTACAGAACACTGCACAGCTAACTCCTTCCTGAGCACCCATCCCTGTAGGCTGCAGCTTCCCCGCTTTCTCCCTTGTCTGCTGAATCTGCCAGGTGAAACTCATTACTCGGCTCCTGAGCTCTGGTTCACGTCCTGCAGGACCAGCTCAATGTATATTGGCAGGGACTCTAAAATGGTTCCCTGCTGCCTTCCAGGGCCTCGTGCAGGGTCAGCACCTAAGAGGTGTTCAGAAAACATTTTTGAAAAGCAAAATAAAGGGGAAACAGCAAAAAGGAACAGATATGGAAAATTTATCCATTACAGCTTAGATCCGAAATATCCCCAACTGTCTAGAGCCATACCACCCCAAATGTGCCTGATCTCATCTGAAATGTCACCCAGAAGCTCACACATCAAAGACTTGGTTCCCCATGCAGACAGAGGTGGGACCTCTGGTAATGGTGTCACGAGGGCTCTGACCCCACTGATGGCTCAACCCATGATAAATCCACAGTTTCAATGGAAGCAATAGAAACTTAGAGGCGGTGGAGCCTGGTTGGAGGAAGTAGATCATCAGGGATGTGCCCTTGAGGGGTGTGTCACCCCAGATAACTTCCTCTTGGTTTCTCTCTACTTCCGGCTACAGTGAGGGGAGCAGCAGAGTTGGACCAATGTGCCCTGGTTGGGAAGTGGGCCAGAAACAATGGAGCCGAATGACCATGGACTGAAACCAGAAACCAAAGTAAACCTTCCCTCCTTCAAGCCGCTGTCATCTGGTGTTTTCTCATAGCAATGGAGAGCTATCTGTCACCAAGTTTATTTTTAACACTGGAGCCTGGGTCCCTGGAGCACCCCCTTCCCCCAACACACACCTCCTTTTCTCATGGGGAGACACAGCCATCTCCACATAGCCTGTCCATAAATAGGCAGAGTGGAAACACCATTCAAACCCCTCAAAGCTTCTCTGTCACCTGCTCAGACCTGCAAAGAACGGTTTCCTAGTTAGCATCACCTTCCCTGACCCTGCAGGTGTCCCAGCCCAACTGCTTCAGGGCAGCACCCCAGAGTGGTGGGGTGCCCTTTCCTCAAAGATGGCTGTGAGAAACGTCTAGGAATGCACAGAGCAGGGTGTAGAGGGAGCCTTTTTGAGTCGGAGTGAGAAGAGAAATGCCCACTTGTTCGGGAGGGGGACCCTCAAACTGAGGACAGGCCGGGAGTGTGTGGAGAAGCTGAGGGTCTTTGGCTAGGGTCTCTAGCCTTACCTTACAGATTCAGCTCTGCCCTGGTGTGGAAAGCTGATGCATAGATTGGCCACCATCCAGGACCTTACCTGAGAACGAGAGGCTCCAGATTCCACCAATTATAACAAAGAGAACTCAGGCCCGAACTAAGAGACAGGGCACCTAGGACACCCAGCAAACTGTTCTGGAACAGAGGCCAGGCATTTTGTCCTCTTAGCCAGGAACACACTGTCTGTGGGCCTTCTGGGACTGCAAGGCAGCTGCGGTCAGACCCAGGTGAGAGATACATTGGTCCAGTGTGACCTGGTGACCTTACCTCACCCGGCCAGGCCTCTGTGCTGACCCCATTGACCATGTGTGCAAGCCTGGACTCTAGAAGACTTCAGAAGACCTGGCATCAGATCTCAAATCAATCCGCTGTCAGTCTCTAAGTCCCATGATTGTCCCCACCTGGGACCTGTCAGACACTTCAGAGTCACAGCAGACAAGAGCAGAATCCCAGCCCTGCCTCCAAGGGGACCAAGACCAAAGTGAGGTGACTGGGTACCTGTCTCTGACACCAAACAGAGGTGGAAGGACCAGAGGACCCAGCCATCAAGACTCAGATGCTCCAATGCTTCCAGCTTTAGAATCCAAATGCTGCCAAAAATGCACAATGAGGAACATGTCGAGATTTTACATAAAATCAAATCTGACTTTGACCTCCCCCACACTTGCTCCCATCCTGTCCCGATGCCCTGATGTACCCAGGTGAGACACTGTTATATAGCCAGAGCCTGTCTCCATGAGGGCACAGCATCCGTCCACATCCTTCTAGAAGGATCAGCGGAGCGGCACCTCTGTGCAGTCCACATTAGGAACCGAGGCCTGGCCTTTGTGAGGTTCACACGGTGATAGGGAGAGAAATCGTTACTATGCTAACTTGGCAGAAGAGAAGCTGGCCGTTGGTGATGCTGGTGACTTCGCAGAGTGCCAGGGTCGGGGGAGGCAGAACACAGCCCCTTAACTTGTGTAGTCTGTAACCCTGACTTGCAGAGGCATTTTCTATCCAGTGCCTGCCTGGGCTCCAGGAGGACCTCCAAGACCAACCTGGGAATAGTCTGTAAGATTCTGTCGCAAAGTGCAAAGAGGGTTGGGGTAGTATCTCAGGGACACAGCATTCCTGAGGCCCCAGGATTTAGCTTTAATGCCTCAAAAAAGTATTTTTAGATGTGTGTTCAGAGAAGGAGTCACAGAGGAGGTGGCAAGAAATACAGACAGCAGCAATTCAAGCCGAGAGAAGGGTGGGGGTCATTCACCAGCCTAGAAGAGGGCTGAGGGCAGACATACACCACACACACACACACAGACACACACACAGACACACACACACAGACACACACAGACAC
>LOJH01027085.1:0-18179 GCA_001685095.1 Ellobius talpinus
CTTCCCACAGGGAAGGGAACCCTGACTGCTCTTTGGACTGGAGAGGGAGGGGGATGTGAGTGTGGGCAGGGGGAGAGAAATGGGAGGTGGGGAGGAAGTGGAAATTTTTAATAAAAAAAAGATGAGCACACCATATACTTTTGACAAACGACTTGGAGGACTCAGGCTGGAACTGACCTGGAAGCCTCCTCCTGGAGGACTCACTCTCAGAATATCTAATGGTGCTATGCAAGCTGCCCATGAAAATAGCTATTAATAGTCCTACCGAGTTCTAAAACCACAACAATGACCATCACAGTAAGATATACCCAAGGTTGCAAGAGTGTCACCAACATCCTGGAAGTAACTAAGAACTGTCTAATTAGACAAATGGCCCACTAAGCATGAGGAATTCATGTCTGATACTAGAAACCTAGTTAATTACCTGTGGCTGTAAGGTCATGAACCCCAGTAGCGGAAAACCTATTACTGACACTTTCCTAAACCAGTGGGGTTCCCTACTGCACTCTACATAACAACCCTCACATCACAGATGAGTGTAGCTCTAATTCCTCATCAAGTAAGTTTCATTTGCAGCAGATGGAGACCATTACAGACATCTACAGACTGGTCAAAATGCAGAGAAGGGAAAGTATGTTATGGGAACACTGTAAATACAGTCTTCATGTATTTACAGTGTTCCCGTGTGTAATTCCATTAAGCATATTCTGCAATGTTGACTTAGTGGTCATGAATTGCTTTAGTTTATATTTATCTTGTATTTATTAGTCCATTAATTTTGAGAAGTTAACTTTCTGGACATAATAATCTTGGTTGACATTTTTATTTACTCTTATGGCTTGAAATCTGTCATTCCATTCTGTCTTAACTTTTATGATTTCTGCTGAGAGGTCCGATGTCATTATGATGAATTTGTCTTCGTAAATGAGTTCCTGTTCTCTTGCAGCTTTTGCTATTGTCTTTGTTTTGTAGTGTTCACATTTTAGGTAAAATGTGTTGTGAAGAGGATCTTCTCTGTTCATTTCTTCTTGGGTTTCTAAATACAACTTGTGTTTAGATGTTCACTTCTTTGCATGGATTTGGGAAATTTTCTTCTATAACTTTATGTAATATGTCTTCTATGCCTTTAGTTTTTTTTAATCTAAGTTCATTCTTCTATCCTATGGATTCCTAGGTTTTGTTTCTTGAGCAAATCACAGAATTCTAAACAAATTATGATCATCCTTATCTTTTAATGATGCCTGAATATCACATTTCACCAGACTTGTCTCCCAGCTTAGACATTATTTCCTCCTTGAGCTAGTCTATTGTAATGCATTGACATTGTGATCTTAAAAAAAGATTTATTTTTATTTTTAATTACTTTCAGATGCAAGCGTGTGTGTGTGTGTGTGTGTGTGTGTGTGCGCGCGCGCACGCGTGCGCGTGCAGTGCCCATGGAGGACAGAAAAGGGCATTGGATCCCCTGGAGATGGAATTACAGAATTACAGGCAGCTGTGAAGTTGTGAGTAATGTTATATGGACCCTGGGAAATGAATCCACGTTCTCTGCAGAGGAGTAAGTGTTCTTCACCGCTGAGCCACAACTCCAGCATGAGTTCTCCCTCTGCTCGAGTTTGTAGTTGAATCCCAGTAGCGAAGCTTCCATCCTAGTTATTGTCCTTTTCAGTGTTAAAATTTTGATGTGTTTATGAATATTTTTTACTTTTTCATGTGTCATTACTGATTCCCTTTAGTTCCTTCTCGAACGTTCCCTCAGCTCTGAATACTTTCAAGAAACTAAAAACCTTTGTGACTTTATAACATCTAAGATCCCTTCAAAAAATATTTCCTGTAAACTGCCTCCTACGTGACCATTACTCTGTTTCCTTCGTAATTCTGTGTTCAAAGCTGGAGATTGTGGACATCACCCACCAAGGCCACTTCCATTCTTAATAGTGATTCTTTTCTACAAACTGGAACGTAGAATTCACATCTTAACCTTCTAGAGTTACAAACTCGCCTCATCTCTCTCAGGGTCTCACGTGTGAACCTTCTGACCGCATCTTCTTAGGATGTGGCAAACAGTTTGGTTTGAGGCAGGTAAGACATATGCTGCCTAATCACTTACCAGAAGCTTGAATTTATAACTGCAAAGCATGTGGTTTTCTCTTTATCATGCCTAATAATTCTCCTGTCATATCATCTATCATTCAGTCTTGGTGTGACTGCTCTGCTGTGAGGAATTCTGGGTATTTAGTTTCTCTGTTTCCGACCAAATGACTCACAAAAGACCCTTAAATATACATGAAATAGAAGGGCCAGGTCTTCCCTAGGAGAAACTGCGTATTGCAGGCGCCTGTCTCTGAGAAATCCATATGAATAGCACAGTGGTGTTGCTTTACCTCGCCACCGTGACACTTGGGAATTGGTGACAACATTGTTCTGACCACATTTCTACTTGTGATCACTTACCAGAACCCCAAACTTGTCTAGAAACTCCAGTCCCTTTTAATGTTTCCTCATTTTAAGTTTCTAAGTCTGGAAGGTTGAGGATCAGTTGGTAGGCCATGGTAAATCTACCAAAATGCTGAATAGTTCCTAAGGGCTCTAAGAAATTATACATTTGGCTTCATTTGGTACCACATACTAAAGATCTAACTCTTTAGCTAGGAGCATAACAAGCACCTGCACAAGTTACTCAATAACTCTTGAGGACATGGGGGGGGGAACATAATAGAGTTTGTGTTAGTGCATGCCTTTAGTTTAGCTCCTTCCTTTCTAAAAATGTCACCTTTGACCCAATCTTCACAGGGGGAAGGGAGATGGGCATTTTAGTTTTCCTCATTGAGGTTGTAAGAGTTAAGGAGGGGAGAAAAGACCCACTGCCAAGAAGATGCTCAGCCTAGTACATGCTGGGTATCTCAGAAAAGTGTCTTGAACTTTATCGATTCCCAGATGACTTATGTAGAGAAAAGATGAGATGGGGCAGCAGCACATCATAGATATGTGAAACAATTTGTGTGTGTGTGTGTGAAGTGTGCATGCATATGGTCATGCATGTGTGCATGTGTGTATGTGTGTGTACGTGTGTGTGTGCCTGCCTGTGCAAGCATGTGTGAAGGACAGAGGCTGATGTTGTTATGTCTTCTTCAATATTGCTCTCCAGCCTACTTGTTGAGACAGTTTCTTCGTTGAACATAAAGTTTGTTGTTTTAGCTTGACTACCTGATCAACGGGGCCCTGGGATCCACCTCTCTCTGCCTCCCAATGCTAGGGTTGCAGATATATGCAGCAATTCAGATTCCTGTAAGCGCTGTTAATTTTTTAAGATAGGTTCTCACTATGTAGTCCTGGCTAGTGTGATACTTGCTATATGATTCAGGCTCGCCTTGAACTCACCGAGATTTGCCTGCCTCCATTTCCAGAGTTCTAGGATTAAAGAAATGTGCCACAACTCAGTTTTAAGTGGGTGCTAGGGATCCAAACTCATGCCCACATGCTTGGCCAGCAAGTGTGTTAGCTACTGGGTCATCTCCTCAATCCTCCTGAAATAATTTGAGGCTGCCATTTGGTAGCAAAATTTGTTTCGATACATGTCTTAAATACAAATGCAGTGAAAGAGATGTCAGAGAAGAAAGCAGGCAAGTGGTGTTCAGACTAATCTGTACCTTAAAGTGTTTTAAGCTTGCACAAGGGAGTTGCACAGGCTCTCACTGACTTCTCTACATTCTGCATGGAATTTCTCATCTATCACATTCTAAAGGTAAAGAGACTCAAAAATGTCAAGTGATGTACCCAAAGGTCACATGGTTCCAGAAACATGTGGACACACATATGTGAAATACGTGCCTACCACAGTGGAAAACGTCTTTGCCACTTTGAGAAGTGGTAGAAACCACAATACACAGATTTCAGTAGAGGAAAGTGCTCTTAATAATTGGAGCTCACCTGAGAATGTCTGTTCTGGGGAACCCAAGTGCTTTCTCTCCAAGGAACTAGAGAGGTTGGAGAACATCTGTTTTGGTTCTGTGTTGCCGTGAGTGTGAACACAAAATCACTTTGGGGGCCTCTTGCCCTTCTGAGTGTCTCTCAGCTGGAAACACCTTGTCCTGGAGCCTTGGGGCCTTGATTTCCTCTTCAGTTAATGGATCTTTCTTGTCAGTTTTCAGGCTGCATGATTTTTATTTATCATTTGAGCTATGACATGGGATTTTTAAAAATTAAACTGTAAGGGCATTTCCTCAAATAAGTTGTGTGTGTATGTGTGTATGTGTTTGTGTGAGTTAAGGTATCACTTGAAATCATCTATCTACCATCTATTTTTCTCCATGACTAAACTGAACTATATCGATAACCTTTACATATGTATTTGTATACGTGTGTGTATTAAGCTATATATAAATTTATGCTAGTTTGTGTGGGGGTGTGGATGTGGGTGTGTGCAGGCATATTGCTACTGAAGTGTTCTGTTTGTATTCTTTTATTTCAGTCTTTCCAAACATGAACTTGGTACATGTTTTCTCAGGAGTATTTTCAAGAAGATGCAAAATCAACTGCTCTCCCTCATTATGAAGGTGAACTAGTTCATTAAGGTAGTCTGCTGTAAAGATCTTTATGGGTGACAAGACATGAGGGTCACAGGAACCTAAAGGAAGGAATTTCTATAGACTATGTGTTTGTGAGAGAGTATGCGTGTGTGTGAGAGAGTGTGAGTATGTGAGAGTGTGTGTATGAGTGTGTGTGTGAGAGAGAGTGAGAGAGAGAGAAAGAGAGAGAGAAGATGTGTGAGGGAGAGAGAGTAAACGTGTGTGTGTGTGTGTGTGTGTGTGTGTGTCTACTTTGGTGAGGGGACATTCACTTACAACTAGGGCTAGACTTAACTGCAAAACAGTGACCCAGATTGGCATCAAGTCTTCTAGAGGATGGTTTCTGGTCATGTCTTGATAGAATTTTCAGGCTACCTTGGGGCCTGGTATCAGTGAAGCGTCTCACTCTGTAGACTTGGGCTCCAAGGGTCACTGTGGGTTTGCAAACTAAGCATGACAGCTTGTGAATTAGGGGTTGTTTTCCTTCTTTATCAGGTACTACATGAATCCCCTCAAATCTGGTGTTAAGAAATACAAGGACCTGTGGTATTTATTCCACCTCATAGTTTGTAGCAGCCTGCATACCCTGTGGGGCATCCTAGAAATGCCTCTCCTGGTTGGGTTTGTTCCCCTAAGGATAACTCCCTTGGCTTTATTCTCCTTGCATCATTCCCTCGCCCAGTGGCAAGGTCCTACTGAGTGTAGAATCGGAAACCTCCAAACCAGATCTCCATGTTATTTCCAACCCCATATACTGCTGTTCTGACCTCAAATATGGCAATACACATAAAACCTGTAGGTTATGAGGTAAATGTGATTATTCTTAAACAAGTTGGGTTTCCTCTGTGTGGGTTTCCACTTGGGGACATTCTGATGGCAGTCCTCAAGATTGCTTCGTGAGGGAATGGACAGAGTTCATCATCCCTGCTTTTGAATGTCCTTTACCTGGCACTTAGTAGATGCACAAGATCTCTTTGTTTGGTTATTAATCGTAAAACTAGTGGTTTCTGGTCCTTTCCAGTCCTGCTGTGGCAAGTTTGTTTCTTACTAAACTGGCAGCTAGAGCCTGGGAGGACAGTGACCCACTTTGCAATTGGTGATTTAAACTGGTAAAGAGGCTGCCATTACTGAGTATCCTGTCTAATGAACTTTGACCTCACAGGGGACATTGGCTGGACCTGATGGCCTCAGCTATGCAGATGTGATATGGGACCGAATTCTGTGGGGGAAAGTTTGCCTGGCTACTCTCTATGATTGTGTTCTGGAGTCAACAGGTGCTAGTCGCTCAGAGCCTGCCAGGCAGGGCATGAGACAAACGGGCATCCTGTTAATCCATTTTAAAAAGTCCTGGTAGAAATACATGAGCTCAGAAGGAATGGGGGGCACTGGCTCAGAGCAAGGTCAACCACACTGGCAGGAAATAGGGCTTGGAGCCATCGAGGTGACCATTGAAGTATCGAACAGAGCTGAAAAAAGAAACTCTGAGCTGGCCTGGGATCAGAGAGGTGCCCAGAGGGAGGGTAGGACTGAGCAGCCCCTCTCTTTCCCAGCTCTCCAACAGCTCTGGCTGTGTTCACCAGACAAATCACGCCCACCTGTAGAGGAGGTAGAAAAATAAAAAGAATTATATTTACACAGAAGATTTTGAAAATTGTTTTGTTAATTACGTATGACTCAAGGAATGTTCATCTATGTCACATTTTGTTTTATTTTTGGTGTTTTGAAACATGGTCTAATATAACATGGGCTAGCTCTGGAACTCAGAATGTAGCCAAGGATGGCCTTGAATGCCTGGTTTTCTTTTTTTTAATTTTTCGAGACAGGGTTTCTCTATAGCTTTGGAGCCTGTCCTGGAACTAGCTCNATCCACCTGCCTCTGCCTCCCGAGTGCTGGGATTAAAGGCATGTGCCACCACCGTCTAGCTGAATGCCTGATTTTCTGAGCCCTGGGAGTACAGGTGCGGCCCATTTTTGAGAAGAACATTATTGTGTTGAAAGGTGTGCCTCTGTGTGTGTGTGTGTGTGTGCGCGTGCGCATAAGCGCATATGTGTCACGCACATAAGTGCATATGTGATTTTTTAGGATATCTTCTAATAGAATTATTGCCACATAATATAAACATTAGAACACTGGCAATTGCTTAAATCTCTCATTTACTGCTGTGAGATTCGCTAAAGAAGAAAGATGCCCAGGAGTTCTGTTGCATTAGATAATCTCTAGTGTCAGAGTCCTTACTGCAGTGTGACACTCTTTCATTAACACAGCTTGACAAGGTCAGGGCTCCCACCAGGTGCTAATATTCATGATAAGGAGCAAAAGCCTTAATCTCTGCTCCCAAAGAGCAAGGGGCCCCTGCAGATTACCTTTCTCTTTAGCTCTAGCATTGGGCTCTTTCTTTGGCTCAGGACACTTCCACTAGCATGTCCTTAGTCTCTTCTCATTTGTTTGTCCATTGTGTGTTGTTTGACCATCACATGGTGACCTCATGGAATGTTTGGGTTTGAGATCCTGTTATCCCGGACCCCTGCCACCAGACCACCTCCCCTTTGTCTTTACACAACCTCCCTTCTGAGAGTAACAAGCTACATATAACCAACAAGCTCTCAAGAAAATACACCAACAGGAGTGAGAGTCAGCAAAAATAACTTTTGGAGCAAATGGATCAGCAAGTGCTTGAGATTTTGGAATTGTCTGGGCCATACATTAGCACAAGATTGAAGAGAATTAGAGGGAATGGGAATTTGTGAAATGTCATAATTTTTTTAAAAATGTAACTCATAAATATGTGTTTACCCGTTTATGATTTTTTTATTTTATGTGCATTGATGTTTTACTTATAAGTCTGTGTAAAGGTGTTATATTCCCCCAGAACTGGAGTTACAGACAGTTGTGAACCACCATGTGGGTACTGGGAATTGAACCCAGGTCCTCTGGAAGAGCAATCAGGTGTGCTCCCAGATACCTTGCGGACACAGGGTATGCAGGATTTTCATTTCCTGAGGAAACTGTGAAGAGAGCAGAGAGTGGCACAAAACAGAAAGGAGGGGGCAGTGAAAAAACACTGGACCATTCACAATTGACTTAGGGACACTCAGAAGACAAATGCAGACTGAGGACCAGAAAAGAAAGCCTTCCCGGAGGCTCTCAGAATCTCCACAGCATTGGGTTGGGGAGAACTGTTTAAAAGTAACTTGTCTCCAAGAGCACTTTTGGCATTTCCCTGTCCCTGCTGGGAAAGCCTGGTTTCCTGAGGGTTTTTCTGACTGACTCTATCGATGACTTGCTATCTATCATATGATCTTATCTCCTTTGCCTATTTTAAATATTTGGTTACTTCCAACTGATATGATACCCACCCTCCTTCCTACATGCTGTTTTAAGAGTAGAGATTAATTGTGTAGCCCTGTGTGGTCATTTTATACAACAAATGAACTTTTTATCCTTTACTATCTCACCAACTCTTTATTTACTTTTTGAGGCGGTATCTTACTGTATAGCTGAGGTTAGCCTGGAACTAGATGTGTAGTGCAGACTGGCCGTGAATTCAGATCCTCAGCACCGAGAAGAAATTGTGACCACCTGTTGTTCAAACAAGTGGCCATGGATAGCCTGGGCTGTCTTTATTTCTACAGTTTCAATGGTTTGCATGAACAGTTTTACAAACAGTTTTCACTTCCTAAGTTTCTAAAAATGGTTACAGTGATTGCCTGTTTGTCCCTTGCTCCTTTCCCCTTCCATCTCCCAGCTCTCCCAGTGATACCCATTACCTTTTTCATCCATATGTTGACCGTCAGAAGCATAAGCAGTCTTGCAAGCTACAAAGGAACTTTTCTGACTAGGGACACCTATGGTAGAACAGTGTGCCCAGTTGGCAACACATGTACTTACAGCCTCATGCAGGGCGAAAGATACTTTTGTCTCTGGTGGTTAATATTTACATCTGGTAGGGTCTGGGTTCTCATGATCCACTCACCAGCCAAAGCTGGATCAATCCATTTTACATTTTGTACTACTCTATCCCCTCTGAGGTCATACCAAGTTTTTTCATTTATTTTATAGGTAACATAACCTGGAGAGTTACTCTTAATAGTTGGTACTGCTTGTCCCTTGTTTTTATGTCCATCTCTCTTAACTTCTTGGAGTATTGGCACAGTTATTAAAAATGAGGGGACTGTGGTTTTCTGTGATTCTGCTTCAATCCCTGTTCCTTGCGTGTTCCCATTAACTCTTGAAATCTATTTAATAACATTTCTTTAAAACTCTTATGGTTAAAGTCAATCATTCTGCAGCAGTTATGCAAATATGTAATATTAAACTTCATGACCTACTGTGACTCATTCAGGCCAGCAGTATGGCTAACATGGTGAAAGGAAGGAGAGCAAGAAGCACACACACTCCCGGGGTCATGCCCAGAATCATGCAGCAAACTGTCCATAGGTCCTTGCCAAGTTGGTTAGAATCTCCAGGGTCTTGCCACAAGGAGAGACATTCATGTTATTCTCAGGCCTTGTCTCCTAAAAGACATCACATGGCTCCTGCCACCCAGCTTTCTGAGTGCTGGGATTATAGCCATGTACCACAATGCTTGGCTACCTATCTTTTTCATGTGATTTCCATCCTAATTTCCCCATTCTTATATAAAACAACTGTAAATCCATGCCTGGTTATCCATATCAGTGCCGTCATTGGACATCTAATTCCAGCTTGAACTCTAGATAGATGGAAGGGAAGAAGGTACCACTGATATCTGAGGAAAACCTGAACTAGGTTGATGATGGAAGTGTGTATGTGTAGCAGGCCTATATAATAAAATCCTCAATATTATGGCTTCTAGATGAATAGTAGACATTCCAATGGCCTAATCAATCAATTAATAATACATTTTGACAGTTCTTTCAGTATTTTAAATATAGTAATAAAAAGAATTTCCATGAAAATGTATTAGAGAAAGAATTTAAAATACCAGGGGGTAAGTTGTGGCTGAAAATTTATTTAATTAGTCAAAAACCATAAACTTGCAATGAAATGTTCTCACCATAAACCACCCTTCTGAGTTTCACTCTGTCAAAAGAGCCGTTGACTTTTTACAGTCATCATAGCCACAGTTGGAACCTCAGAGAGAGATCGTTATGGGCCTGAGATCACAAAGGCAAACTTGTTGAACATTTTGAAACTTTCCATTCTGTGTGCTGATATGGGGTAAGCCAAATTATAACAGCCCTGGAGAATTAGTCTCTAGGGAAGGGCTTCACATCACACGGGAAGAGGTGGAGTGTCTGGCTCGGGACAATCCTTTCACTCAAACAGAACACACTGAGTTCTCTGTGCGTGCTGCTCCTTAAAGCACTGGGAGCCAAATGGTGAATACTGATGTGTTTCTCCTCTTGAGACCAGAATGCACACACACATGCTTATTAATGATGGGCAAGTATTCCGAAGAAAAATAACCACAAGACAGTATGACAGGTTAATCTGATCTTTGTATAGGGTCATCAAAACTTTCCTGGGAAAAGAGCATTTGGCAGTTATGCAAAATGTACAGTTGAAGATGAGAAGTATTCTCTGAGCTGTTCACCCAGTTAGAGGTTCACATGTCCTGATGCTTTAGAGTGCTGCGTGTTACAAAAAAAATATGAGGAATCATGCCAAAACTGATTTTTTTTTATTTTTTCTATCAAACATATGAATTCAAAAACAATAGGAATAAGTTGATAGATTTAAGTCTTTGAACATTTGAATCTTCTATTCAACAAAGCCATCATAAAATGCCAAAGCAAGTTTGGATTCAATGGCAATGTTTATGAGGCTCTGCCTGGTGAAAGGCATCTTCTCTAGAAGATGTTAATTATGAGAAGACAATCGATTCAACTTTAAACATTAAAGAGGCTTGACAGATGTTTTCCCCCGAAGACCAATCTCCAAGGGTTAATGAATTTTGAAAGTAATCATGAACCTCACCAGTAGTGAGGACCCTGTTGCAATGGTTTCCTTAGAGACGTTTGTGGGTGTGTAATACACAGACCCATTAAAGGAACTGCTTGCAACTATTCCAGAAGATAAACTAGAAACAAGCCAACTGGGTTAAGAATGAATACTTATTTTCTTGGGAGTTAAAATACCAAAATGGATGAGCTGCATTTCCATGTGTCAACAGAAATAAAATCTCAAAGGTGTATTATGGATTAGCTTCTCCAAAGGGGGAAAACAATTCGATTTCATAGATAATAGACTAAAAATTTTAGCAATGCTTTTGAAATACATAATGTGGATATCTTTCTTTAAAATACAGTTATTTAAAAATATCAAGTGAAGATGAGGTTTCTAGCCGGGGGTGGTGGCACATATCAGTAGTCCCAGCAGTCAGGAGGCAGAGGAGGATGGATCTCTAAGTTCGAGGCCAACCTGGTCTATAAAGTTAGTTTCAGGACAGGCAGAGCTACTCAGAGAAACCCTGTCTCAAAAAATCAAACAAAGAAAATGAGATTTCTGAGGGCTCAGAATAGGGTATAAGTCATCCTTTAAATAAAAAAACTTATGTGTATGAGTGCTTGCCTGTCTGTGTACTATGTGTGTGCATGGTACCTTTAGAAGTCAGAAGAGGGCATTTGAGCCCGTAGAACTGGAGTTGCAGATGGTTGTGAACTGCCATGTCGCATGTAGGTGCTGGGAATTGAATCCTGGTCCTCTGGAAGAGAATGGTCAGTGCTCTTAAGCACTGAGTCATCTCTCCAAATGTCTCCTTCCTTTTTTCTTTTTTAAGTTGGAGTGCAAACACAATGAAACTCGACTGAGTCATTTATATGCTTCGCTGTGAAACAGAGTCACTGTTCATGGTTAAAATCCAACTTCCCACACTGTTTCTAACCCTGAGCAACTGGTTTTTTGTTTTGTTTTGTGTCCCCCAGCCGTGCTATTGCTTCTGTCACTCAGGACAGAACATAAATGGAACACAGTGAAGAATAAGCAGTGTCAGAGTCCTCAGGCTCATAGATGACCCAGGGGCTCAACTTTCCTTCCTTTAACACTGTCTCTTGTGAAGTCCACGCAGTGGCCCTCCAGGCAAGATCGCTTCTTGCTTCTTTAGTTGTTAGCCATGCCTTTCTCCCCAGGACTCCTCCTCAGAGGTTTTTCTGGATGTCCAGGGAATGTAGAAACTTTGGGGAGAAGTTATGGCATTCACCGCAGGAGTTGGATGTTAGCTCACTTCACCCTTTCTTCTCAGTGTCTCGCAGGCCTACAGTGGGATACTTTCCTAGAAAGCCCCATGGATTTCCTTAGAAATGTTGGGAGTCAGATGCTGTTCATCCTCACATCTAAAGTTATCCTCTCCCTGTAGGCCTGCATCGTTGTTGCTAAGCATTTGAAGTAGGGTATCTCAGCAGCTTGGCAAATGCTACGTAACTCATCAGCTCTGCCTACAGATCCCATCTCCTCCCTTTACCAGCTGCAGTACAGAGTTCCACTGCTCTTCAGCCTCTCACTTTCCTCATTACTGCACCAACTCCATTGCTAAGGCAATGATCTTTCCTGTCAGGGGCCCTCTGCCCTCTCTTTCCATGCATGTTGGTGCATGCACACGCAGGTGGCAGTTGAACCCTCCCCACCTCAACATGGGTCTTCCTGGTGTTTTCAGCCATCTAGCTACCTGCAGTTACCAGAGTCAGGTTTCCATTTTTTAATCTGATCATCTGACTTTTTTAAAACTCTGGTTAATAAGGCAGGAGAAGTGGCTCAGTGGTTGCTCTTGCGGAGTACCCAGGTTCAGTTCCTGGCACCCACATGGTGGCTCACACTCACAACCATCCCTAACTCTTGTCGCAGGGATCCAATGTCCTCTTATGATCTTCACAGACCACAGGCACCAGGCCTGTGGTGTATAATACACATAAACTAATAAAATAAATAAATCTCAATATTTTTTAAAAACTAGTTAATAGCTTTCAATTTCCTACAGATAGAAGAAAGTAAAACCTAAACTTGTTCAGTAGCCAAAAATGGGGGGGTGACTCAGTGGGCTGAGCCTGGGCCTGTCAACAGCTCCCCATTTGGTCTCAGAGCAATGCAGGGTTACTTGAGATCACCAGGAAATGTCACCTTCTTCTCTCTAAACTGCAGTTGTGTGGGCTGTGTGGTCACTTTGTGTGCCTGGAACCTGTTATCTTTTTTTGGTTGAGATTCAATGCAAATTCTACCACTTCTAGCAGCCCCTCCCCATGAATGTTTAAGGGGCATTTTACGTATGCATCATTCTACTTCTTTTATACAATTTATCAGATGAATTGTTGTAATTTGCATGTAGATGGAATATCTCCTTTGAAATCCCAATATTTTGGGGTGGGGTGTGCCCGTAACCTTTTGACCTTGAGGCACTGCCACAGACAGTAGAGGCTCACTATGTCTTTGGAGCTTCACCTCTAAGGCTGAGACATTTTGAAACTTCCAGGAGAGAGAGAGGCCCTCTCTCTCTCTNCTCTCTCTCTCTCTCTCTCTCTCTCTCTCTCTCTCTCTCTCTCTCTCATTACAGGCCTCACCCCAACAGAAGTAAGGTGCCCAAGTCAAGTGTGGTGGCTTTCATTTATAGCCTCAGCATTCAGAAGGCTGAGGCAGGGGGATTGCTTTGAGTTTGAGTTCAACTCCAGTCTGGACTACAAAGTGAGACCTGTCACATTCCAACAAGAAAAACAGAGTGCCCAGACTGGCATTAAAGGGCATGTTATTGTCCTGCAAAAGGGCTAGGTCTTTATATAGCTATATATCTATAGCAGGTCAAGCTGGGAACTGGCCAGGGGAAATGAAGCAACTTCCAGACTAAGGTACAGGAAGGCCTTCCCTTCAATCAGAAACCCAGGGTGGAGATGCTAACTGACGATTAAACAAGAACCAAACAGACTTCATTCCACATCCGACACTTCTTATTAGTTCCCCAAATTAATACAGATCCTGAAAAGTGGGCTAGAAGGATAAAGGGCAAAACCATGAAGGATAACACTGCAGAATACTGCTTACATTAGACACAGCATTCTGTCCTCAAGATGTCTTGCTTTCTTCCACCAGAAAACCATCCCAGTACACTGGCTGAGTCAGAACAAGGTACTTTCCTGAATTTTGCTGCCACTTTGTCATAATAAATATGCATATCACCTGGTGTCTAGATTGTGAATGACTTCCTACTTAATTGTCCTGGTGTCTCTTGCTTTTGGCTCTCTGGTGAGGGAGAACTGGTCCTTCTTTGTGTCCCTCAAACCAGAGGATGAGCTGTGATTCTTAAGTCAGCTGCTTATTTTCCCCGCTCATTGGTAAGCCCTTTGTCTCCACTCAGCCTTTGCTGAACCAGTGTTCGGATGTCTTGGAGGAGCCCAGGGAAAATGAAGTGTCCTTTGTCTTTCAAGGACTTTGGTTGTCTCTTCCCCAGTACCTTGTCATCTCCCAGGCCTGACTTCCCCTGATGCCCTAGGTCAGTGTCGGGTTAGCACTGTCCGTTGTCCTCGTGGTTGCTCACAGTCTTCCACCAAGGCCTCCATACCTTTTGATTGGGCTGGTGTTCATGTTTCTTGACTGCCTGACAGTTGAGGTTCTTTTGTAATCGATCCAGAAAAGGTCTAATGTCCTTGAAGGGAGATAGTCCAAACTCACCCCTTCACGTCTCTTTGAGCGTAGCCCTCCTGGTTTTTGTTCCTTGTTTCACCTGAAATCTCTGTCCTCATCACTCTTGGAGTCCATGGAGGAATGCTAAAATGATGACTTGTGATCTTCAGTCTTTTGTAATCCCCAATTCTTTACATGTGGTTAAAAGCCATGGATATATCATGATATCCCTCCCATGATTTCATTGAGATACACAGAGAACAGTACGATCTACACGGACCATTCAAAAACACAGAATTTTCTATAGCCAGTTGCAGAAAAGAGAGCCAGGGAAGTTCCAAATTTGAGAAGAATTTGCCGGTTTACTGCTGGTTTGAAGATTAGGGGCATCGAGCAGCAAGGGCACAGCTGAGAGCTGCCCCACACTGATGGCAGTGAGAAAATCAGCCCTCAACTCTAGCTGCAGGGAACCAAATCCTATCAACAACCTGAGTACAGATTTTTTTTGTTTCTTCCCTAGGGCTTCCAGATGAGAACACATCCAAGTGTCACTTTGGCTTTGACTTTCTGAGACTAGTGCCAGGAACCCAGCTACACTCACCCAGACTTTAGATCTACAGAAAATAACTCAGGTGTTATTTTAAGCTACTGGGTTTGTATAATTTGTTACACAGAAATAGAAAAATGAATACTACATTAATAAGAGGTGATCCATCATAAGAAATTTACTATCTTTCTGGTTAAATTAAGATAGAGAAAACAGAAGGAGAAAAAGGACACTAACCACCTGGCTTGTGATCTTGAAAAAATAAAAATTATCATCCTTTCTTATTTGTTAGTCCCATCTACTTAGCACACTTTATTTAAACCTTCTCTTCCTTGTTCTTTCTTTCCATTCATTCTCACTCCAAATTTCCTCTGATCATAGTGTATGTGTGTGTGTGTGTGTGTGTCTGTCTGTCTGTCTGTCTCTCTGTCTGTCTGTCTGGGAATGTGTGTATGCATGTGTGATTGTCTATGGAAGTGTGTGTGTGTGAGTGTGTGTGAGTGTGTTCATAATTGTACATGGAGTGTAAAACAGCCCTGGTTGACCAAGAGGTCATGAGAAGCAAACAATATCTCTCTCCTGCTTTAAGGTCTGGTCCATCTTTCCCATCTCAGAGAATCCTGGAAGGGTGAGCAAGGTGAACCGGTGTGAGCTGTGTTATTATGTGCTCCCTGTGGTAGAAACGTTATAAGTGTGAACAGATAATACTCACCAGGAACCTATTATATACCAGGTTTAGTTTCAAGGGTGTCATTTAATTCATTTAACTCTATAGGAGCAGGATGTTGCACTGTTCATGTCATTGTCTTACAGTTGCAGAAACAAGACTCAGCCAGGGTAACAGCTCTGCCAAGATTGATCTGGCAACCAGATCTACCTATGCAGTCTGCTGGTGGAATGTCCTTGATTTCCACTTATACAGTTGAAACTCCATTCAGGAAAACGACACATCTTGTGCATTTTACTGAATTTCAAGCCCGCTGGGAACTTGTCTATCTACACTATGTTCATGGTAGCTGCCACTTGGTTCCTTTAAAGTTCTTCATCTATCCAGGATGAAGTCAGATCTCCTTTACCTCCTTGGGGAGGTGGTGGTAAGGATTCAATGTGATATTCTTACATCTGAAATATCTTTGTACCTTCTGGAGATAAGTTAAGAGACAAAAGTCTCAGAAACGAATTGAGTAGCTTGTATTGATCCTAGTACTGATCAGACTAGGTCAGGAGGAGGGAGTATCACTTCAAGGAATAAAAGAGGAAGTATTGCAACGGCAGAATCTGAGGTTTTGTGGGAGCTTTTCTGTGTTGAGTGGTCCCCTGAGTTAGGTTAACACTCGACTGTAGCAGCAAAGCACTTGAAGAATGTCTCATTCCCACTATCATCTCAGAACAGGCTTCCTGTTAAAAGACATGGATGTTTAAACTGCCACAGTGAAGCTCAGTGACAGGCTGTGGCTTTTGCACTAACCCTCCAGCTATTCCACCTGAGGACTCAGTGGATGGGGTAAGACAGACTGCTTCCTGTGCACTACCACAGGTCTGGCTGCAGGAGTCCCCTTATTGATGAGCAGGCAACCGCATCAAAGTGGGTGCTATAGCCCCATGGTCCTTTTATGTTGAGTTGCAGACATGAAGCACGTAGCTTCATTGTCTGTTTTACAATATGAATCCCAGAGTGGAAATGTACACAGCTGAGTACGCCAGACTCCCTTGTTTGTGGGTTTACACAATGACGTGACTCTAGTGGATCAAAGTCTGTGAGTGAGGTTTCCAGAAGACATTCTTTCTTTAGTAACAGTGGTGGAGCATGGGGCCTTGCCCATACTAGCTAGTCTAGCACTCTACCACAAAGCTATGTCCTCAGCACTCCGAGAAAGATTTTTAATATGGCATCTTTTCTTTGGCCTTTCTCATCCAGCTCATCCAGCTTTGAGATTGGCCATTGTGTCTGGGGAAAGAGGGATCATCTATGTCAGAGAGGCCCTCTCTCTTTCCACCAAAAGGCTTTATTGATGTTCTACATTGCTGCCCATGAAGTAGCTACTGGTTCTCTGAGGAAGCGCTCTTGTAGATTCACCTTCTCACAGTGCTTTCCAAAATATGTCACCTTCTCTACAGAATGCTCAGTATCAGCTTATTCATCTAGAGATCTCAACTCTGGAAGCACCATACACCTGGAACTGAGAGGGTACCCTTCTCACAGCAACCGTTGTTCCCTGTGGAATGTGACTAGACCATTCTCTGATTTCATAGAAACATGTTTACTAAAAGAATTATGAATACTAGATGATCTTAACTTAAAATAAATTCAAAGGAGAAATAGAAGAGGGAAAGGGATATCAAAATAAAAGAGCTAGAATAATTAGAAAGAGCCAGTGGAGAAGGAAGTTGGTGAAGGGTTGCCAAGATTTGACCTTGAAATACAAAAAGAAGCCCAAGAGGGGGACAGTCCAATTATTCCTGCTTAGGTGTAGAACTCAATCAACTCCAGGAATAATCAATCCTCCAAGCATAATTTCACTACATGTGAGAGTTATGGATGCTTCTGGTTTAGAGGAACATTTTGATACATGGCAAGCTAATGGAAGTCTCCATAGGAGCTCTGAGGCCTTTTCTCTCTTGCGTGGAGACCAGAGGCATGTCCATTCCTCAGTGAGAAGACCGCAATATATAGAGCACCATGGAGGCCTGCCTTCATTTAAGTTTCTGTCTCTGGAACAACAAAACCTGCATGCCAGCCATCATCTAGTAAGTCTCGACTTTGTCTACATAAGGGCTACAAAGAGCAATCAAGAATTGCTAATAGCAAAATCTAATAGCAAAAGGGTGTTGGAGACTAGCTTCAACAAGGATAGCACTTACCAGGGTAGGTGCACGGGAATTAGAAAAATAAGTAAAGAAAATGAAGATGTGAGTGTAAATAATAAAACAGAAACATAGGATAGTATCATTAGAGAGTTCCAGTGAATACTGAAAATTCGCCTGCATTTAATATCCATTTGCTTAAAATACCCCAGCACCCCAAGAGGTAGGAGCAAGATTAAAAACAAAAATTGCATTAACAAGATATATGGAATGAATGGACCAGTCGAAGGATTATGGGCTACATTCTTAGGTAAACATTCTGTTGCTGAAACAAGACATGTAACTAACGTTCACACCCTAGTTTTGGCAACAAAACATTCTGTAGGCAAACCACTCCCTGGGTGGAAACCATTGTTATCTCCCAAAAGGAGTAGGAACCTAGTTGGATCCTTGCACTTTTTTATTGATATTTATTGAGCTCTACATTTTTCTCTGCTCCCCTCAATGCCTCTCCCCTCCCCTTTTCAGCCCTGCCCCAAGGTCCCCATGCTCCCAATTTACTCAGGAGATCTTGTCTTTTTCTACTTTCTACTTCCCATGTAGATTAGATCTATCTAAGTCACTCTTAGTGTCCTCATTGTTGTCTAAGTTCTCTGGGATTGTGGTTTGTAGG